>PVIR01001151.1:0-72500 GCA_004026965.1 Petromus typicus | reverse complement strand
TGTGAGCACATTTAAATATTTTTACAGCCAAGTAATAGTTTAAAAATGTAACTTAAAACACAGCAAAATTGGAAGCCTTAAACTAGCTAGCAAATTTACACATTTTAAATCCCTTCTATTTAATTATTTAAAAGTGATTACACTGATGTTACCCAGGCCCTAAAGTAAACATAGCTAACAATATTTAGAGATCACTCTAAATCTACAGGGACAACATGGATTTGATTTCTGACATGCAAAGTACAAACCATCTCTGACTTCAACAGGGGAAGTGAGAAGATTCTTACTCTAAAGGGTCTTTAGCTTAATAAGTGTTTCTGGAGTCGAACAGTTATTTTAAAAAATTTGAACCATTTACATTTTTTAAAGTCTCAGTTCTATAAAAAGCAATGTAGATTCCTTTGAGGTAATGAAATACTCACTGGACTTCCTCGTAAAGACCTGCGATAAAGTCTGGTGAAAGCTGAGGGCAGCAGTGGGGGGGGGGGCAGGGTCCCTGTCCCGAGTCTGCTCTGGGAGGCAAAGGTTGCAGAGAGGCTTGTGAGAGCCAAGAGGCTAGCCTGGGACCAGAGCGGGTGCAGAGAACCCCCACCCCCACCGCCGTGCTCCCCGCCTCTACGCGATCGCCCGCTCCTCGCCAGGCTGCCTCGGAGCTGCCTGGCTCAGACTTCACAGTGCTGTGACCCTGTGGGGCTGCCTCTTACCGCTTCGCCCTCCCTTCCTTTCTGTGCGTGGCTGCGATGCCATTGTCGTGCCCACTTGCCGACGGAAGGCTGGCAGTCTCCTCTGAGACCGATGCCAACCGTGCTCCGCGGATCAGCCGGTAGGAGTCCCTGGGAGCAGATGGTCACCCCGCAGCCCGGCGCTGGTCTGGGTGGCAGCGTCCCAAGACCGCATCTCCACACACGCCAACTGTCCCGATTACCAAGACATGGCTTCTTATCTGTTGAGCTCAATAAATCATGTGCCCACAGATCTTTCTAATGACTGACGCTCTCATTTTGAGTTTCTTTGACACAGTTTCTGTTAGCACTTCCCCTCTGTACCCTATCGTCCACAGCCCACGTTACCAGAATGTGTGCTTTTTAACCTAAATGTCTTGGCTCCACAGTGATTTCTAACTGTGGATATTTTATGATTGCTGCACATGTAAGTAACAGGTTGAAATTTTATTCCAACGAGATAATCTATTCATTATCGCTTCTGTTTCCATCCCTGCCCTTAAAATACAAAAGTTTCGTCTTGACTAAAAGCAAAAAAGAAATAGACAATGGTATTATTACTCTAAGGAGCCTCCTAGGAGTCTTTGAGTTAAAACACAGCAAAATTGTACCAACTAAAAAGTTGGTACTTAACTTAGTTATGGCTTAATCTATTTTTAGGCTGCAGCATGGCAGAGATAAAGACCCATACAATAATAAAAGAACACTACTATGCCATATAATTCCCTGTCTTAGGGATGCGCAGTTACTGGGAACAGTCTAAGGTAAGTTGTAAGAAAATGACATTTCTGTACTGGAAAATGACATTTTTGTTCTGACTACTGGAAATCATACATTCTGGCTAAAGATGAGTGGGCTGTAGTAGAATAGCCATGACGTAACCAGCTTATCCCAGAAGTCGGAGCACGCTATGGTTTCTCTTTAGAATCAGCCGGGCTGTCATTTATGGAGGTCAGCTCAAATGACCTCACCCAAATCAAACTGCCATGAAGGGAATACTATTGGATACACTATGTGAATCTTACATAGCAGGAAAGCCCTTCGGAACATAAATATTCTTTCCTTATGTCTTTGTGTTGTTTTGTTTTGTTTTTGAGACAGGGTCTTGCTTTGTGGTTCAGGCTGGCCCTGATGTCAGGCTCAGACTCACATCCCAGCAATCCTCCTGCCTCTGCCTCCCGAGTGCTGGGATGACAGGCGTGAGCCACCACGCCCGGCACTGTGGTATGTGGTACTGGTTGCTGCTGGGGTGAGTCTCCACATCCAGTATTGTATGTGGTTACCGGGGATCGAACCCGGGCCCTTGTGCTTGCGAGACAGGTGCCAGAACCACTGAGCTAACTCCCCAGCCCCTTTCCTTATGTCTTTATACATTATATGAAAAAGTGCACAGCACACTTCATTTTAATTATATTAATTATAATTTAATTATATATTATTATATATAATATAATATATAATTTATACAATATTATATATTAATTATAATTTAATTAAATTAATACATCCTCGTATTTAAAGGAAATGGCTCGCTAAAGCATCACAGATAAAGTGCTGGTCTTAGTACTTAGCCGGCCTAGTCAGCTAGGCTTAGACTTTCAGTAGCTTCCTCTTTGGGGACACAGTCACCCTGAAATGACACTAACACTCGCGCCCTCCGCTCCGGCCAAGAACTCCACTGTGGGACTGCGCTCAGGGTGGGCAAAGGGGTGTGAGCTCCTCTGGCAGAAGCTCACTCCTCCTCGCGCCCAGACAGCCAGGGCAGGGGCATGGCCCAGCGCTGGGTGGGCTGGGAAGCAGCATCCGGCCCAGGAAGGTGTGCCCAGGACGAACAGCAGTTAGTGATCCTCGGTGTCACTGTCTCCAGCGCTGGACCTAACCCCGAGGCCAAGGGACACAAACTGCTTGCAGTTCATGATTGAAGCCACTTAAAAGAGCAAGGTAAATTGCAGGAGAAACAATGCTACTGATAAATGCAAGTGTCTCAAAATAAAAACAAAGAGATGGGTGGTGTGGAGGGCGATGAAGGCGTCATCACACAGTGGTGCATTTGTGTGTCTGAAAAGGGTGAGTGTGTCCTGTTTAAGGTGCTTTTGAGAATGAGAGGACAGGCTGACTGTCTACACAGTGACGCAGTTTCTCACCCTCGTGAGGCGACACCCATCTTAACAGAGCCGCTCAGCACGTTCGGCACAAGATCGACTACTCAGTGCAGGGTTCTTGTAGAATTACAAACCAGACCTTGATGACACGCAGAACAGGGAATACCAAACCATAAATTCTCTAATGTAGACCCCACGGGGTGTGGGGAGGGCTTCTTGATCTGCAAACTCATCACTTTGGAGAACGATTAATGGATTATGTGGACACACTAGGCAAATTTTATTTTTGCCTACATTTTATAGGCACAAAATAAAAGATTAGTTCTTAGCATAGTCACTTAAGCAATCATATTGTGCGATTTTGTTAATTTCATTGTACAGAATGACGGAAGAAAATGAGTTGCAGGCTTAATAAGAAGACAGCTTGCATGTTACATAAGATGACACAGACTTGTTATTTAATGTCCTCAAATGTTATTTTTTTAATTCAAAAATTCCACCTCCTTGTCACCATATCCTTAATGACAGAATGAAAATCAAAGCTTTATCATTCCACCTAAATTGTATGAGTATGAGGTGGGATCTGACACAGTACCTTGTGGCAAACACTGCCTGACAAAACTTGTGCTGGATAAAAAGTAACTGCAAAAGCACAGAACCTTCTACATGGGTTCTGTGGTCATAGCAGTATAATCAGAACACAATGGAGTCACCACCCAAGCCTTGGACCAATCAGCTATGCCTCCTCGAGGTTGTCTTGTGATCCCCACAGCCAGCCACTGCTTCGAGTCCGTGGCTGGGTGCAGCCCAGCACTGGTGTGGCCGCATATTAACCAGAGGCTGGGAGATGTATTGAGCCCTTGTGGGATTTAACTGGGGATGGAAACCCCGCCATAGGCTGGGACTGTTAAAACCCTCTGAAGAAAAAAGACGAAGACTAAGCTGAGTAACTTTAAGTTGGGTTGGAACACTTTCAAAGTCACATTGTAAAATAACACTATTAGCCTTAGTTTGACTTAGAAGTAAAATTTATCAACAATATTAAGCAGAAAATTACTTAATAATGTCTTGAAGTGTTTTAGAAAATTATAATAACTGGGCCGGGGATATAGCTCAGTGGTTCTGGTGCTTGTCTTGCAAGCGCAAGGACCCGGGTTTGATCCCCGCTAACCACATAACAATACTGGGTGTGGAGATTCACGCCCAGCAGCAATCAGTACCACATACCACAGTGCTGGGCATGGTGGCTCACGCCTGTCATCCCAGCACTCGGGAGGCAGAGGCAGGAGGATTGCTGTGACGTGAGTTTGAGGCTGAGCTCAGGGCCAGCTTGAACCACAAAGCGAAACCCTGTCTAAAAAACTTTAAAAAAAAAAAGAAAAGAAAAGAAAATTATAATAACTAGGAAGGCAAAAGCAGGAATGCTGGACACAAACTCAAGACAGTGAGTGAAACAAATTGATTTCTTTTTAAAAAGCCACTGAAACGACGGACATCTTCCAGTGTTCTGTGTCACCAGCTCCTGTGTTTCTGTGGAGGCGGAGCTTCCAGCGTGCACTGATCTTCAAGGACAACAAATGAAAACTGCACATCTGTCGGCCACTTTGCTGCCGTGTTTCCCTCCTGAGAGTCCTGGGGCTTGTAATGAGGAGCCGGGACGCTTTCAACCACACTCAAGTGGTGTTTGCAAGCACTTCACCTCAGACAAAGTTTAGTGTGCCTGTGTGCACAGCCACGAGCACATTCAGCTCCAGAGAATGAACACTCAAGAGGGGCACTGAGCAGCCTGCAGCTGACCAACCAGCGCTCCAACCAGCTCCTGCAGGACCCGGGGCTGTGGGGACAAGATTCGCAGGGATGGGACTTCTTTGTCAGCCCCTGCATGATGGATGCTTCTCTGTGCGCTGTGTAAGTGCAGTGCACTCGGGGTACAGAGGGGCAATGAGTGGTCTGAGCTGGGATTCAGCGAGGCCGTGCAACAGGACCTGTCTCCTTTTACAGGCTTTGCTCTTTCCTTCTTTCCCTTGGAAATGTGTTTTTGCTGAGATGGACCAGAGCACAGGGGCTGCTTCATTTAGCCTCTTCCCATGCTCCCTATACTCAGGTGCAGCAGATTAGTACTGAGACATACTCTTGGTCATTAGGAAAAAAAAGGAAGCAAATCAGGGAAGTGGATGAGTACCCTGATGTCCTTGCCTTCCTGAAGATAGCCTGCAGTTTGCAGAGCACACTCTGGTGAGCACTCTCTCTATGCACTAACTACTGCTTCCCCAACTGTTAGAAGGGTCAAGCCAAAAGCTAAAGATGAAGTAGGGACTCTAGCTATTTTATCAGACTTTGCTATGGCTAAAATGAAACAAGCATTTCATGGTGTCAGCCTGCTCCATACTACCTTATTCATTCAATGCAGCACAGCTTTTTACTGTCTCTTGGCTAAGGAATATTTAGGTTTCACAACATCAGAAGACAAGTAGAAACTGGGTAAAATCAATGAATTATATCTACATGCAAGATCTTGAAATCACAGACCCACAGCAGGAGAAAGTTAGGGAGAATTTACTTGCTTACTATCTCCACGTCTTTACGATCTCCCCACCTTCTTTGCTGTTTCTCTCTTTTTTCCTGTTTCAACAAGGAGAACTTAGCACGCTGGAGGCCTGAGCCGGCAGAGTGCGAGCAGGGTGCTGCAGGGGGCAAGGACTGGGGCAGGCACGGAAAGGGAGCTGCGTCTGCTGGCCCCGGGCCTGAGTCGGGGTCCCGGAAGGAGAGGGACTGGTCGTCAAAAGGGTGTGGCAGTCCACTGTGCTGTGCTGGGGCTTCTCCAGGGTCGGGAGGAAGGAAGGTGAGAGGCCACGGGGGCAGCGTGCAGGGTGATCATCCCTGAGGGGCCCCAGGAGGGGAAGACGGATGAGGACCTGGCCCGAAGTGGTCTACAGGCGAGCTCTGTGTGTCCACTTTGTCACTCTGGGTTCCCATTAACCAGTGTCCCATATCTGTGAGGATTCACTGACTCTGGTCGATCCATGAAGAACTTCAGCTATACCTCACTCTGGAACAACCTATAGGATGCCCCTCAAGGCCACCAAAGCAGAAAGAGACTGTCAGAGTCAGGAGCCTGGGGAGACAGTAAGGAAAGGACGCCTGGAAGGAGGACACCAGGAAACAGTTGGACACAGATGCACTTAGTCCATCAGCTGGGTCACAGTGTTTTCATTCGTTAATGCAATTGCATTATACTGATATAAACATTAACCAAAGGCAAATGGTCTTAGGGTGTGTGAGAACTCTGTTTTTCTCTTGGCTCCCTGAAGACAGACAGTACTGAGCTGTTCAGTACTACTTTGTACTACCTTTATTTATTTATTTGTTTATTTTGAGCAGGGTCTCACTTTGTAGTTCAGGCTGGCCCTGAGCTCACTATGTAGCCCAGGTGAGCCTCAACTCACAGCAATCCTCCTATCTCTGCCTCCTGAGTGCTGGGATTATGGGTGTGAGCCACCACGCTCGGCACTGTGGTATGTGGTACGGATTGCTGCTGGGTGTGAATCACCATGCCAGCATTGTTGTACGTGGTTACCGGGGATTGGACTAGGGACCTTGTGCTTGCAAGGAAGGCACCAGAACCACTGAGCTAAGGCCCCAGCCCCCTGTACTATCTTTCCACATTTTCTGTAAATCTGAAACTTTCCAGTTTTTTGTTGTTTAAAAAATAGATTCACTGCCTCCCAATAAAATGTAGGAAATTCAGCCTTGATCTCTGAAGAGCAGCTGCTGTGTCGCTGCCATGGTTTCTTGTGTTGTCCATCGGAGGCAGCGGGGCGGCACATGAGGCCTCATGACGCTCACAGCCCCGCGGTAGCCACCAACACCCCTGCTGCTCTCCGCCTCTACTTTTCCCTCAGCTCCCGTGTGCGCATGCGGCCTAACTCCTCAGTTTTTTTTGGTGTGTGGGGCCCTCCAGTGGGGCGCAGGTGCCAGGTGTCCTCCTGCTGCTGCCCGCCTGGCCTGCTGGGGGTGCTGGTGGCAGCCAGGCTCCTCTCCCAGGAGCTGGGAGGGCCTGGTCTCGGGCCTGAACACCCACAGTCCCATGGCTCCTCACGCTTGCCAGCCAGGCCTGGCCTGTGGGCTCCTTTCCTCCAGCCCACCTGACTATTACTCCCCCAGGATACGTGGGGTAGCTTTTATTCTGTGGATTAAAAGTCAGCCTTGCTGCTCCAGCTGTTTGGCTCAGGCTGTGAGGACCTTCCTCGGCTGCCCTGTGCCGCTGCATCACACCTTCTACCTCCTTTTCGGCTGAGCTGCTCAGTACTACTTTGCATCTTCCCTCCTTGGTCTCTGGAACCAGCGATGCAGCACTTCTTTTAAAGCCCTGGTTTCCTCTACCATGCCTGACATGAGGCTTGGCTCTGTCACAGGCCCACTGCAGGACTGAAGGCAGAGACAGGTCAGGGAAGCTTTCCATGGAGGAAGTGCTTCCGGCAGGGCCGTCACGGAGGTGCAAGCAGCGCTGGTGCCTGTGCAGAGCAGGAGGCGAGGGCAGCTGGGTGGGGCCTGGGCACCTTCCCGTGGTGGTAGCAGGATGGCAGCACATGTGATGTGGCTGTGCGCATGTGAGAGTCCTTTCCATTCCCTGGCGGGGTAGAGCGGGACAGGGCTGTGCATACCGGTGCAAGCGCCCTCGTGTCAGTTCTCAGCAGTCACTCACAGTCCAAAAGCATTAAAGGAGGGTCAGAGATTTGATCACACACCCTTCTGAGGGGTGTGGAGGAAGTGCAAGTCCTTCCACTCCAGCTCTCCTAGGGCAGAGGCATCTTCCGAGTGTCCTCTGGACACAGCCCCGGCCCGCACCAGCCCTCCAGCTGAGCAGGCAGTGGCTGGGTATCACGTGGCTTGAGCTCGGCCAACACTCATTTCCCTTCATAATGGCTCAGCAGGCTTGCTACTGTACAAGAAGGCCCTTGCTGGATGGAACTGTCTCTCCAGCTCTAGTGGTCCATGGCGGTCTTGTGCCTGTGGGCAGGCGGGGACTGCTGTACACCCAGACAACTGTGGAACCACTTCCCGTGTCTACAAGTTCAGGGAGAATGCATGTGTCACTTGGAAACTTGAACTACTTTGTAGGAAGTGATGACTTGGAGGACTGTGGCCTCATCCAGGTCATTTACTTCACAGCGCTCTGTAGCAGTCTTCCATCATGTGAAGTGGACACATTACTGCGTCTGTTCTCTTGTTTAGCTGTTGGTGGTGGTTTTCGTTTCCATGTCCTATGAGGTGCTCCCTTCCCTCCTCTTCTGCATATGCCGGTGTCTTGGGAGTGTTCACTGACAAAGGGGCGTCTCTGGGTAATGGGATGCACCCCACCAAGACTAGGAGATATCCCCAGTTTATTCTAGAAGATGATGCAGCAAGTTATACTCTGCCAGTGTAGTCTGTAAGTTCTCAGGTCTTCTGTTTCTCCGTAACTCACTGACTTCCAGATTTTATGGAGCTTAGCAGCTGGCTGGGCCTGTCTGCATTTTGGTTTTGGTGATACTTACTTCATCTTTTTCTGTCACCTCACCACTTTATAAGACAGGGCCTACCGGGAGCTGTGACAAACTAGGCCCTGATACACCTGGGACATCGAAAGGTCGAGGTGTGTGGGTCCAGCAGTGAGGGGGAGGGCCTGCAAGGGAACTCAGGGATGGGTTTAGGGGCAGGATTCACATGGCCAAAAACTGAGTAGGGAGGAGGCGCCGCATGAGATGCAGTTTGGTCTTGTTGGGACTGTGAAGCCACCCGAGGTGGGGGATTGTGGGGAAGGACACGGGAGACAGGCTCAGCCTGAGATCCATGGACTCACGTTACTCACTGGAAAAACTCTTCAGTGTCTATTCAGCGGGAAACTCAACGTATGCTGTCTTTTTCCTCCTCCTCTGAATCCAGCAGGACAGAAGCACTAATCCTGCTCTTCTTCTTGGTCTAGGGCTAAGGCAACTTTAAGGCGAGTGTCTGTTTCCTGCGCTTCCCTTCCCAGACACTCGCTTTGGTTTTCCTGCTCCCTTGCAGGTTTTCCAAAGAGCAGAGTGGAAGGAGGACGCAGGAGCAGGGACGCGGGAAGGCAGTCTGTGCCATCACAGGTGGCAGGCTGGACAAGCACGGGGACACACTCAGGAACTTGGTGCTGGGAGAAATGGGCCGTTATGAGAACAATCTTTTTCTCAGCTCTAGCCAGGGCCAGCTTGCACTGCCTTCCAGGTTAGAAGCCACACTGCTCTGAGGTAGGGAGGGTGTGGCAAGCGTAGGAGACGCTTCTCTGAGACTTTCTCCTCTCAAATGCGAAACAGAATGTCAGGATGCGTCAATTCCCCAGGTTCTTCCAACCCTTAACCTGCCACATGCTTTCTACACACAGATCCTGGCAGTGAAATGTTACAAGTGGAGGCTGGAGAACTATCTTCCGTCAGAGGCCTTTCAGGAAAGGGATATTCTTTCTGCAAGCTTTAGCTACATGCATGCCGACTAGCCTGGAGCGGAGAATATGGAGGTCGGGTGTGGCCTTGAAGCGGAAGAGCATAGGGAAACCACAGGAAGCTGAGAGGAAAGCGTGACCGGTGCCGCAGGAGGTGCCACACACAGAAGGAGAAGCACAAGTGATATACGTACGACATGTCCACCTCAGTGAGACAGGTAAGGCTCACAAGCCCTCTGCTGCGCCAGCCCGAGGACAGAGCAGGAGATAAGGAGGCAGGTTAGGAAGGTACTGGGAAGAGGACCTGGTGTTCGGAGGCTCCCTCAGTCCATCTGAGAAACACCCTCTGCAAACCTGGCAACTCCACCCTTAGGCTGCCTACTGAAGGCCCGGGTCTGCCCCAGCACCGGGTGCCTGGGGGTGGGGTGGGGGTGGTGGTGCTCTGCCCATGCAGCCAAGTAGCAGGTGTGAGGCGCCCAGGCCCCTCCACTGAGCCTGATTTCTGCCACCATCTGCCCCACCTGCCTGGAACCCAGCAACGTGGCTGGAAGCAGAAGCACCACTGAACAACATGCTTCCAGGAGTACCTCGGACAGCATTCGGACCACAGGGCACGTGACGGCTAGACCACTCCGACCGGGCCTGACTGAAGAATCCAGCTATCTCTGATTTCTAGGAACAAGAATCAAGACTGGCTAAATTTATGTCTTTATTTTGTGAGTTTTTCTGGGGAGAAATTCCTTCTCTCCCAATTCTTTTCTTCTTTCTACCTACACTTCACAGAGCATCGCAGAATGTCGAGCTGCTTCCAAATCCCAGTGGTGGAGTATAAATAGAAGCTAAACAATGGATGTTTAAAAGATCATCTGCTGGAATTAGAAATCACTGACAGAGGAAGCAATTAGGAGTAATCATTGTGTGGACATGTATAAGAGATGTGGGTCCAAGTTGCTGGGGAACACACTCTTAGCAAAGCTAACCTGACCACACACGACCACCCAGAACAGCTGCGTTTAAAGAAATCTCACCTCACTTAACTCTGCAGTCTGTGTCTAAGTCATGTTACCGGTTTACTGGAAGGGACTTTTATGTCCTTTCCCTCCTTCTTCACTTTTCCTAGAAGATTTGAAGCTTTCATAACCTCAGACTTAGAATGACCACCTCCTTGACTATCCTCTGCTGTCACGAATGCTGGGCACACTGTGCCCACACTAGTGTCTACCGAGTGTTACATTCAGTGTGCCACAAGAGTCCACCATGCTCCCCCGTCCTCCAGGACTGTCATGGCACTCCAGGAGTCACCCCCTCATGTAGGTCGGGCCAGGTTCCACCCTGTTTCCCACCGTGTGACCAGCTGCACAGCACCTTGTACTGACCTGTACTTTCTCTGGCAGGAAGCGTCCCCGTGTCAATGGCCTTACAGCTACTGTGTGGTCTCTGCTGCACTCCCATCTGGCTTGGCCCTCACCCTTCCTGACCCCAGCCTTGCCTGGCCTTTCTTTGCTAATCTCTGATCACAGCTCACTCTGCATGCGCACATGCAGCCTTGTCATATCCCCTTCCTGTTTCTGTGCACCTGTACCAGAAGCTCACGCAGAGCCAGGGAATGCATGTGACACACGAAAGGGAACGGGGACAGGTATGACACAGAGTTCAGGGTGCATCAGAACCAGTGCTAGCCAGAGAGGCTTGTGCCACAAGGGTTTGTTATGCTTCAGTATGGGAGACAGGAAGAGTTCCTGACTTGAACCATACCTGTGAGGACTGCAACCGCAGACTGCTCACTGAAGACAAGAAGCCAGAGGGAGAGAGGATGCTCTGACATCATAGTTGCTCATCTCAAGGAGGAACTGTAACCTAGGTTTGTAAAACTGTAATCTGAACTGTTATGTATATAAGAACAGCTCTTCTTTGGATATAGTCCAAAAATAATTTTAAGTAACAGTCACTATGCTTTAATACACCATCTCGCAGGGAAGCTGTTCGGCACAAGGATGCAACAGGCCTTCCCTGTTCACAGGCTGACACCGTCTCCTCCCTGCTTCCCAGATCTCACTGTGGAGTCTCTCCGCGCTGCTGTACCCACCCGAGAGCATGGGCATGCTCAGCGTTTCTGCCACCCTAACCTGTGACCAGATCATCCTGAAATCAACTCTTGCTTCAAGAGTGGCTTGGCTTCCTCAGGCACTGCAGGCTCCCTCCTGGAGGACAGGTTCCATGTGGCAGGAAGCCAATGATTACGAGCATATTACATACATGCTACGAGTTCTGTAAAGTGCCCTCTCAATTTCCCTTTTTCTCAGCTTCCTAACAGAATGCTATCCTTAAAATCTGTCCTGACCTCTACCCCTCTCCTCCTTTCCCCTCCTCTCCACCTTTCTGGGCATTGGCCTGCTTCTGCTCCTCCCACAGGGATGCAGTCACAGTGGACGGGTCTCCTGAGATGCAGAAAGGAAGCTCTCAGTGACCTCCTGAGCCCTTCCTCCGCTCTCTCATTCCCTCACACACGCAGACTCGTGCTGCCTGCGTACAGGGGCAGTGACTGTCCACTCACAGGTGGTGCCTGTGTGCTCTGCCTGCATGGCTTTCTGTGTGACTGGAATGCTCATAGACTGTGTTGCACTTTTCTCTCGCCACTTGCATCTGTGTGTATACACTCACTGAGTGCTTGCACACTGCTGCACACACAGACACACACAGTGCTGGTGCAGCTAAAATGAACAGCACAAGCATTTCAAATGTGAAAATAAAAGAAAATCAAAGATATGCTTCCTAAACTCACTAAATGTCTCAATTAATTTTATTCCAAGAAATCAAGACACTGTCTATAGTAATCAACTTCAGACTATTTTAAAGTGGCTGGCAGTACAGAAGCTGTTGGAGAGGCACCCTGACCTAACTACTATCTAACTCCACCATGACTGACATTTCAGCATTTTTCATGCCACTGATCCCAAGTTGTGGACAACCTGCTTCTCTTGCTAAGGCACCATGAGACATAACCGCATCTGAACGATTCGGGCACAGCACAGCATGCTGTTCCACTGCAGTCAGCTTACAGAGTCGAGCAGTGATTTTGTTCTATTAAGCAGGTGGCATGCCACACATCTTTGGCATGTAAAAGTCAATCGGGTTTAGACTTATGTCGTTTATTGATGCCAATGTGTACTTCACACCTTCTTAAATGTATCAAAATTCCTTAGGATGCCAAACCAAATCCGTCCTCTGGGACTCAAATGTGCCAACAGTTTATTGGTTTGTGGAAGCATTACTGGAAAAACTTGAGAAGGGAAAAGACCTGTTTCCCAGTAATAGACCAAGGTCTCATAAGTGAAAGTGAATTACAGCTCTGGAAATGAGGTGGTGAACTTCAGGAGGAGCAGCCAAGCCCAATAATTCTGTGCTAATTTGAAGATGTTTGCTGCGTACCTCTGAGTATACGCCTGGCTTTCTTGGAGATGCTCTTGGCAACCATGCCTGCTGTTTTAAAGCTTCAGAACAGTGTGTCTAGGAATTTGGAAAAATGTGATTCTTCAGCACCAAGTGATGATTAAGCAAACAGAAACCCCAGGAGAATATTCAGATGAGTATGTTCTGTGCATATGAACCAAACTGAAAGGTTGATACAAATAGCGCTACGTGTGATCTGCCTGTGGGCTGGCAAAGTGATGACTTTCATACAGACAAGAGAGGAAGCAAGGCAGGCAGTGGTCACATCCTAAGGGGTCAGTGTCTGCCCGTGCTGTTTGGCACATCACTATCTACTGGTATTTTAACTTACTCTGTAAAAACTGAGGTTTCAGCTTTAAAGTAATAGTAATGTAGCATGGATTTCAACCAGCATCTGTAGAATCACTTATAATAAATTAAAATTATTAGGTATAATAAATAGTACCAGATATTACCTAAAATGGTTTTGCACTATTGATAAACCTGGACACCAGTGAGAAAGACTGGAAGAAGTATGGCTAACTCGTTGTATATGTTAAGAAAACAAACTGTACACTGTGTCTGCCATGGGAAATCATATCTAAGATACCTCTCGGCTAGGAGAAACCACATAATAGTGCCACAGAACACAGACCCACAGCTAAAACACTCTGAAATCCACAATAAATAGGAGCTCCACATATTTTAAGATAAGCACATAGGTGACCGGTGAAAGCTGTGTTTCTGTGCAGTATGCTCATGTATACTTAACAGATTGTTAGATTTACAGAATTTTAATTAACTCACTATACTTTTATAATTCATTATAAAACCACCTCATTCTAACATTCTGTTATGAAAAGGGTGGTATATAAGATCAAAATAACTAGATTTTTTTCCATGCTTTAAATAAAATTTTCAGTCTACAGCATTGTTAACTGTGAGTGCAGGTCATTCACAGACCCCCAGAACTTCTTCACTGGCATGACTGAACTTGCACCTACCGAGCCAGTTTCCAGTCTTCCCTCCTGTTCCCTGGCAGCCACCTTTGTCCTCAATTCTCTGCTGAGTCCTCCTGGATGCTTGTGTGAGTAGAATCAGGTCTCTGACTGCAAACTCCATTTAGCACGATGGCTCCGGGTCCCCACGATGCAGTGCACAGCAGGCCTTGGGTTCAAGACTGAGCCCTGTCCAGTGTGTCTGCAGCTCATTTGGATCCACTCATCTCTTGAGAGCTTTCCAGGCCATCTCTACTTCTTGCTGTTTTGAGTGATGCTACAATATACAGGCAGTGCAAGTACCTCAGAGCCACACTGCAATCCTTTGGAGAAATGCCTGAAGAAGCCAGATGCTGGGCACAGTTTTGATTGTTTTTGGTACTTCTACACTATTTTCATTGGCACAGTAATGCACAAGGCGCAGCTCCTTGGAGACACCTGCAGCTTCCCATTGTTTTGACAATGGCCATCACGACAGGTAAAAGGGGACAGCCTGCAGGGCTTGGGTTTGCATTTCCCTGACCACTGGTGACTGAGAGCATCATCTCATTGGACTGTTGGCCATCTGCATGTCTTTTTTAGAGAAATGTCTATTCAAATATTTTGCTTTTTGAATTGTTTTAGTTTTGCTGTGCTGGGTATGGAGCCAGGGTCTTGGGCACAGTAGGTAAGTGTCTATCCATGAACTAGACCCCAGCCCCTGCCCATGTTTGAACCAGGTTGTCTGTCTTTTGGTTCTTGTTTACTTTTAGGAGACCTTTGCACATTCTGGACAGCAGTTTTTTCAGACAGATGGTCTGCAGATCTTTCCTTCCACACCGTAGGCTGCTATTTTGCTCCATGGCCCCTTTCCATTGCCGTCTGTGCTTTTTGTGTCACACCCAAGGAGTCACTGGTAAAGCCAGTGCTAAGCTGAAGGCTCGGCCTTGGGCTCGGGCCTCACAGTAAGTTTCAGTCCACTCTGGGTTGTCTCATGCGTGGCACATGACAGTGCCCAGTCCCCGTCTTCTGCACATGGCTGTGCACTTTTTCCAACACCACTTGTAGGAGAGACCGCCTTTCCTCCCAGATGTCCTCAGCACCACTGCCAAGTCACGTGCCCACGTTTGCGTGGCCTCACTTCTTACTTCTGGATCTAGTCAGTTCCATTGGTCAAAAAGGCCCTGTGCTGGGGCCATGTTGTTTTGGTTACTGCGGCTTTATAGTGTATTTTGAAATCAGGAAATGTGAGGCTTCGGGCTTTTTTTTTCTCATACTGTTTTGGCTGTATTGAGTCCTTTGTGGTTCCACATTGACTAAGATTTTTCCTCCATTTGTATAAAAACTACTAGTAGGATTTTGATAGAGACTGTATTTAGTTTATATATTACTGAGTTGTAGAGACATTTAAACAATACAAAAATCTCAAATCTATGAATATGAGATTTCTTCAGGTTTTTAAAAAATGTCTGTTTTAGTTCCTTTTAGCAGTATTTTATACTTTTAAGTGTACAGATCTTTTTGCCTCCTTGGCAAAAATCCTTACTCCTAAGGATTATATTCATCTCTATACCTTATAAATAGAAGAGCTTACTTTTCTTATTGTTCAGTGATAGCATACAGACATACAAGTAACTTTTGTATGTTGTCTTTTTTTTTTTTTATCTTGCAACCCTGATGAAGGTGTACTCTCCAATCCAAGCACTAAGTAGGCCCGACCCTGCTTAGCTTCCAAGATCAGACGAGATCAGGCACGTTCAGGGTGGTATGGCCATAGAAATGAATGTGTATTGTAATAGACTGTGGGGTGTGCACGCAAGTGCTTGTGTGACCTTTAGGGAATTTGACATGTAAGGTCATGTCATTTCAAACAGAGATGACCTTACTTCTGGATCCCTGACTTGGAAGCCCTTCATTGCTTTTGCATTTTCCCTTCCCCAGTCACTCTGGCTAGATGCTCAGTGGTCTGAGGGACAAGTGGCAGGAGTGAGTACCCATGCCTTGTTCCTGATTACAGATGGAAAGCTTTCCACTCTTCACAGTGAGAACATCAAACGCAAGCTCTTTACTGCCTTGATGTCATTTCCTTCTATTCTGGGGCATTTAGAGTTTTTATTATGAAGGTGTTAACTTCTGTCAAATAGTTTTTATTCTTTTAAATGTTGTGTATCATTCTGATTTTTGTTTGTTTGTGTGTGTGTGTGTGTGTGCTGAACCATCCTTGCATCACAGGAATAAATCTCACTTTTATGGTATTGCTGAATACAGTTTACAAGTTGTTTCATGAGGATTTTTGCATTTGTGCTCAAAAGAGATAGTGGCCTACAATTTTTTCTTGTGGTGTCTTTTTCTGGCTTTGGAATCAGAATAATCTTGGCTTCATAAAATTCATTTGGATGTGTTCCCTCCTCTTCAATTTTTTGGAAGAGTTTGGGAAGAACTGGCATTATTTCTTTTAAAAAATGTTTGGTAGAATTCACCCGTGAAGCCATCTGGTCCTGGGATTTTCTTTGTTGAAAGATCTTTGATTACTGCTTAAATTTTCTTACTAGTTTTAGTTCTGTTCAAATTTTTAAACTCATGATTCAGTTTTGTTAGGTTATATATTTCTAGGAATTTATTCATTTCTTCTTGGCTATCCACTCTATAGGCTTCTAACGGCTCATAGTCATTTCTTCTGGTCCTTTTAAAAAATCTGTAGCATCATCATCAGTTGTAATGTCTCCTCTTTAATTTTTCAGTTTTTGGGGTCTTCCCTCTTTTTTTCTTAGTCTAGCTCAATGTTCACAGTTTTATTGAGATCTTCTAAAAGCCAACTTTATGTGCATTTATCTCTGATCTAATCTTTATTATTTCCTTCTTTTTACCTTTGGATTAACTTGTTCTTCCTTTCTCTAGTTTCCTGAGTATAATTAGCTTATTTCTCTTTTTAAAAAATATTGGTGTTTATTGCTATAAACTTTTCTCATATGAATCTCCTAAGTTTTGATGTGCTGGCTTTTTGTTTTCCTTTGTCTTAATATGTTTCCTAATTTCCTTTTTGACTTCTTTGACCCACTACTTGAAAATATATTGTCTATTTTCCACATACTTGTGATTTTTTTTGTTTTCCTTTTGCTATCAACTTGCAGTTTTTATTCCACTGATCTGAGAAAAAACATGATTTCGGTCCTTGTAAGTCTGTCGGAACTGGTCTTGTGACCCGACATGTTACTTGTCGTGAGGGATGTCCAGTGTTTACTTGAGAAGGAATTGTGCTCTGCTGCTGTGGCGCAGAATGTTCTGTGTGTCTGGTCATTCTGGCCTACAGAGCTGCTCAAGTCCTGCTTCCTTACTGCTCTCTGCCTAGAAGTTTTGCCCAATAATGAAAACAGAGTGCTACAATCCCTTGCTAGCACTGTGCTGCTACTTCATTCTCCTTTCAGTTCTGTCAATGTTTATTTCACAATTTGGGTGTTCTGATGTTACGTCATAAGCATACTAAAATGACATCTTCTTGGCAAATAAATCCTTTTACCATTACATAATGCACATCTTTGTCTCTTGTGACAGTTTTTGATATGAAGCCTTTTTGTCCTTCTGACGAGATCTTTTCAAAGGCTATGTTTTCAGGTTTACTGATTCTTCCTTTAATTAAGTTTGCTGTTGAGCTCTCTACCGAATTTTCCATTCAGTTCCTGCATTTTTCAGCTCTAAGATTTGTTTAGATCTTTTCTGTATTTTCGAATTCTCGGTTGAAATTCTCATTTTGTCCATGCATTGTTTCCTGAGTTCCTATATCATGGTTACCGTGTATTCTTTGTCAGGGAACGTGTATGTATTTATTTGAGTCTGTTTCTGGATACTTGCTTTGCTTCTTTGCTTGGGTGCTGCTTATTTCTTCATGCTCCCTATGAATGTTTGTATCCGCATGTCTGAAGAAACAGCTGCTGCTTTCAGTGCTTTCAGACTGGCTTTATGCAGGAAGAGACTCATCAGTTAGCCCGGGTCTCAAACCTGCACAGTGGCCACATCGTCCGTGGATGTGTGTTAGAGTCCCACTTGGTGGAAAGTTCTGCTTCCTTTCTGCTCAGGAGCTCATAGACTCTTGTCCTCGGGCATCTCCTCACTGCAGGGCAGGTCCTCCAGGGCAGCAGAGCATCAGCCCATTGGCTCCTCTCTGCTCTCAGTGGTCTCAGCTGGGCACCTAGTGTATGTTGGTTCTCAGCACTACCCTATGCATGGTGGAAAGAAAGCAGCCATGGAAGCCCCTGCCAAGCTGGAATGGTGGACATACAGTAGAAGAAGAAGCCTCCTTTTCTACCAGAGGTGGCCAGGCTGTCCTGGCCTGTGTTTGCTACATGAGAGGTGCCCTAGAGTGGCACACTTCACTCTGCCCCTCTGTCTCTGTGGACCCCAGGTGTCTGAAACTCCTAGGTCCTGCCTGCTCAGGCTCTGAGAGAAGCCAGTTCCTTCGGTCCCTCTCCTCCAAGTCAGAACATGGATGTCAAGTGCCTGGGGCTTCTTTTCCCTTCCCTAGGGACATGCTGGGAGCTTCGAGTTTGTACCTGAATCATGACACAGGCTTCCCGGCCCCTAGTTACTTGGAGATATCCTCTAATGCAACAGCAAGAGAAAGTGGGCCTGCAAGAGGTGGCAGCAGGATGGATGGCTCACACTGACAGATCAGTATTCGATGACAGGGTCGAGCTTCCAGGGGGTGCTGGCACTGACCTCCTCTGCCATGTAGGACACGGAAGAGCCAATCCCATCTCTGAGGAAGGACTTTCAGCAGACACGTAGCTCCTGGAACCTGGCTCTAGACTGTTCTGGGTCTAGAACTGTGAGAACTAAGTCTGCCCATTGATAAAGCATTGAGTTGTCACTGCAGCAGCACTCATGGCCGAAAGACACTCTGTCCTAGTCGCTGATGCGGGGGGGTGGGGGTGGGGTGGGGGTGAGGCAGGGAAAGAGAGTCCCTGGGTGCAGATAGCGAGATTTTCTTTACTGATGACAGGAGCAGGTCAATGTGTCACTGAGTCAGTACCTCAGGGGGAAGCAAAAGGTCTGGGTATTCTTTCTGCACCTGCAGACAGCGTGCCAGACTCTCACTGGCTCGAGTATGAGAGTCTCCTGTACAAAGGCCACTGCACTACTGAGGAGGATAGGGTTCAGCCACAGAGATGGTGCTGTGGCCAGTGTGATGGACTACGTGTGGACCAGGCACAACAGGAGCCTTGGAGGACAGGCTCACTTGGGCTGGGCGTCACCCAGGCTCACAAGTAACACGATGCTCTGCTTTGTCCAGCTGACAGAGGTGGCCGCGTGAACAAGGGCGGCAGTTGGGTGGGGCTGCAGTGAGGATCAGCTCATTAACTAGCTCCATATACAGCTAGTGTCAACTCTCAACTAGCCAGAGCACCATGGATGAAGGCCCAAAGCCTCCCCACTGGTTTCCATGGTAACCACACAAAAGGGAAGAAGAGTATGACGGCAACCAAGTTCAAGTCCAGTATGCCAGGATCATGTTCATAATGACTGTTATTAAACTTTGTATCATGGTGACATTTTACCTTTTGCTCATTCTTTGGCTACCATTTCAATCTGATTTTTACAACAGCTCGGTGAGGTGGAGCCTGAGGAAACTAACTCACATGTATTTTTATTGCTAACTCTGTACATAGATGCTGATTATGGAAACAATCTGCTCAGAGACCTTGAGGCGCTCTCCTGACTACGATCGTGGCGGTGCAGCCGCCGGCATTCACACTGCCATCTTGTCAAGTCTTTGGAATACGCTGCCTTCAGACTCTCAGGCCGTACCAGTGAATTAATACAATCTAACACGCTGGGATTATAGCAACGTTTGGCTTTACTGGTTAGACTGCTTCTCTTGGATTTGGTTTTCCTTTGAAATCTGAGACATGAAGAATAAAGAGCATGAAGAAAAACTTGAGATTTTCTCCTTTAAATGACAAGACTATTAGAGGCGACAGAATATAACAGAATTATTCAATAGCTTATTTCTATCTGCTAGGAAACAATTCAAATAAAAAGTCTAATTGACCTCCTAAGATCCATGGTATGATTTATCATGAGTAAGGAGATCACACTGTACCCTTTCAAGCTAACTTTAATTTTGGTTTCCAAACAATCTATATCTCATTCAAGGTTAAAAGCACTAAAAGTACACACAAATGCTAAGGAAAATCTTAAAATTTCCTGAAATGCATTAGCCAGCCTGTTTGCATAACAAGCACCTTGTTTGTTTATGACGGTCCACATCATTAATCCAGACAAACAAACGCGGAGGTGAAGGGAGCCGGGTGTGCTGTGCTGCCCATTACCCAGCAACCGCGGGTCACGACTGCGCCGGGGCAGTGGGGCCTTGAGTGTGCACAGCATCTGCTGCTCTTTACCAGTGCTGACTGGGCAGGAAAGCCAGGGCGCACATCGACTGCTGGTTACCAGGGCAAGGCAGGGCATTTACCTTAGTGAATTTTACTAATTTTACCTAAAATGTTAATGTGTGTCGCATTAGCAATGGGTACACTGAAGCTTTTAAACAGTATCTGTGTGTTTGAAAATACTCAATTTTTAGCGAATGTACAAATATCTACTAAGGAAATTATATGCTTTTATTTTTTAAAGCAGTTCTGTGAACTTTGAAAAATTACAATAATAATATATACTTATACACAATGTGTGTGTGTGTGTGTGTGTATATATATATATACGTGTATATATATACATATATATATATATATATATATATGTATGTATAAAATAAAGACTGAAAGTGCCCTTCCATATCCCCAATTTCCTCCCTTTTAAAAGGAAAAGTGTAGGTAACCATTCTTTCTCTTAGCATACTATAGGCTATTACTGAGTAGCTTCAGAAAGAACTGTAAAGTATCTACAAATCTGATGACATCAAATCTCTTTGAAGTAAATTTATAAACAATGCATCAAAATATATAATATAGAAAGAGATAAAACAAAATCAGAAGTTTCCTTTCAACTTAGTATTTGATCATTATTAAGGTCTAAAGCAAAGGGCTATAAAAACCTATTCTGATTATTTTATTGTCTCTTCGGTGAGTGTTGTCTCCGAGCTGCCGAGGAGCCTTCCCAGCAAGTCTCACGCCTGCGGTAAAGCTGCAGGCGTGCTGTGGCCGGAGACACGCTCCGACTGAGAACACGCCAGGTGCACCTCAGCCTCCTCCCCGGGCAACCAAGACGAGGAAGACACGGCCTTTCACACGTCAGCTTGTCCTGGACCCTGGCGATCACCTGCCTTTTGCACACTACGTTCCTGATTCTCTCCTGGCACAGCATCTGCCCTCCAGGCAGCAGTGAGTGGCTGGGGAGTTCCTCAGCAGACACAGTACCAAGTGTAAGGCCAGGCAGGTCTGTTTATCCTCCACAGCGACGCTGTGAAGGATGCGGACGGGAGGCTCTCTCAAGAGCAAGTGTGAGCACAGAGGTGCCTGTGGCCAGGTTGCCCAAGAAGTTTAAAGCGATATGCAGAGAAGTCGGTGAAAGTGGTCACTTTATCTGCTACCCCTTGAGGAGGAGTGCTTTGCTGGAGAGCTCCTCATCCTTCTACAATGCCGTAAGTCAGCCAAAAGAGGGTCACAGTTCTCCGGTACTACGTGTAACAACACAACGAATGACACACAGCTCCCCGGTTACTCTGCAAAGAAATCCCTTTACCTTGGGGTACTTCACTCATGAGAAACACAAGTTATAAATAACGGGCAAAAGAAAAGGTAGACAATAGGAAGCAGGGAAGGAGATGTTCCTCAGAGGGGAGGAGATTAGCAGAGGGAAGGTAAACACTGGGTATTGCAAACGTGACTAATAAAGATAAAAGTGCTCTAAAAATAAAGCCTAAAGCTGAAGACATAGACATTGATGTTTCCGAAGGCCACTAACATCAATCCCAGAGAGTATTATAAAATGATTAAATTCGAACTATTCGTTTTTAGTCTTTTTTTTTTTTTTTTTTAGACAGGGTCTCACTTTGCAGTTCAGGCTAGTCCTGAGCTTAGCCTCAAACTCACATCACAGCAATCCTCCTGCCTCTGCCTCCCGAGTGCTGGGATTACAGGCGTGAGCCACCGCGCCCTGGGGTATGTGGTCCTGACTGCTGCTGGGCGTGAGTCTCCACACCCAGTATGGTATGTGATTTCCGGGGTTGAACCCGGGCCTTTGCGCTTGAAAGACAGGTGCCGGAACCAGTGAGCTAAATCCCCGGCCCATTTTTAGTCTTTTGTTACAAAAAGTTTCTCTGAATATGAGATACACCTCAAAACACCAGTTTAAGTTGAATCCAGGAGCTATCTGCTACTCAGTGCATCATAAAGTATGCTTTTATTTTTACTATTTATGATGAAAAAGATAATCCATTTGACATATCAGTCTGCTCATAACACATCTCATGGTCAGAGTTTGTCTTGGGGGCTCCAGTCTACATGCTAGAGTTACTACATGGGAGGCCCTGTGACTGTCACTCAGTCACAGGGAATGCACTGTGAAGCAGGGCCTTTCTTCTTTTTAAGACTTCTATGCTATTTTAACCATGGACTTCTAAGTGGGGCCTCCTCAGAGACCCAGGGTTGGCTCAGAGCAGTTGCAGCATGAGTGCTGCACTGCGTGCAGGTGGGAGCACGCGGCGTTTCCTGTGCAGTAAGCTCGGTCACTGCCAAAGCCCCCTTCCCACAGGCGCCTCGTGTCCTGTGGCCCTTCCCTATTCTCCCTTTGGTGGCCTCCTTTCCTCCACCCTGTTCCTCCCCTGCCTGAGCACCAGCTCCCCGAACCTCCATTTCCTGCAGGTCATTGGTGAAAAGCCTTTCCACCAGGCCCAGGTTTAGACTGCTTGATCTGGCCTCCGTAGCTCCCGGATCTGATCCTCCTCGCCTGCTTTTCCACTGAAGAAAAGGCTGACTTGGTTCTCCAAGTTTCCTGCCAGCAGAACCATCTGGTTTTCAGTCCGACTCACTTCGTCCGGGTTGTGTGGCAGCCGCAGCCTTCTCCCCAGGGCCGCGGGTTGAGCTTAGGCCCTGTTGTGGTGTACATGTGTCCCAAGGACTCTGCTTGGCCTGCCCACTGCTCACCACAGCAGCACAGAGTGGCCATCTAAAATGAGGCCCAAAGAGAGGCCTTGGGGAGGGATTCTCCCTTAAGGAGGGGAGGTGTGGATGGCAGCACGTGTCTCGGGACTGATCTCCGTGAGAAGGAAGTGCCTGTGCTCTGAGCAGCTTCTGCTCTTTCTTCCCTATCGTCTCTCTTCTACTTTGCTCTTTACTTTTATATTCATTTCACCTAACATGATAGTCTCAACGTGCACCCATTCCCTATAAATGACTCAGCTTATCCTTCTTCATGGTAGAGGGGTAGTCCATCATGAATAAATGTTACGGTGGGGTTCTATACTCAAAGCTGGTTTCAAAGGTGCCAGGTGGGCTCGGAGGGACCTACTCGAAGACCGGCTGAACTTTCAAGCTGGAAAGATTTGCGTTCTGATTCTCTGCAACACCTGCAGAGATGAGAGTGACATGGGCTGGCCACATGACCGTGTCTCGGAGCGGCCTCCAGGAAACTGCAGGGACAGGTGGAGGAGCAGCACTGGGGGGTGGGGTGCTTTTGCTCGAGAACATGACTGCCTGGCCCAGGAAGGTGGGCTGGCTGCTCTGGGCTAACACTGGAAACAGTATGGCATGGCCTTCTCTGTGCCACGCACCCAGTCCGAGAGGCCAGCCCTGGACCTCAGCCGCAGAGGTGGCCAGACAAGGGCTCATCCTGTAGAAAATTCTAAGAGCGGCCGTGAGGAAGGTATGCACTGTGCACCGGCTGCCCTTCTCGGCCCGCTGAGCCCAGGAAGTGGGGTGTGCAGGGCAGCAAGGCCCGCTGCCTCTGAGTCAGGCAGGGCAGAGGAGACGGGAGTCTGCACATCAGGCTTTGCTGCCAATACTGCACATCAATGAATGAACGTTCCCAAAGCTGCACAGGCTCAAGAGCAGGTAACAGTGCTCCCAGGGTACACCTCCCGAGTTGAATTCCTCGAAAAACAGGTTTAGCGCACTGGCTCAGGTTCTTATTTCATGCTTTTGTGTGGGCATTAAAGAGTGCAGGAGCACGCACCTGGCCTGGGCATCACACATTTCCTAATTCTCACTTGAGAACGAGCACCTGTCTCACCAGAGACATGGGGCGGAGGAGTGGAGGGATTCCGTCGCTGGCTGCCTCTGGGCACATGGCTGGACGAGTTGACCCAGCCGTCCTTCTTTTAGCGTTAGGCTAGATTTTACAAAAGCAAGTTCAATTAAAGTAGCCATTTTCTAAGGTGGTGATGACTACGGTGAAATGCTTGTAGTTAACATCAGCATTTACACTACACAGGAAATCGCCTTTCACAGAGGACAAAAGACAGTGAAGTCGGCAGAAAGGGCGGAGAGGCCAATACCCTTCTTCCCATGCTTCTCACAGATGTGCTGCGCTTTCTCACGGGAAGGTCTCTTGGTTTCCAGTAAGTGAGCCCTGGTCCTCACAGAGCCCTCGGGCACCACGGGGCACACACTTTGTAAGCCTAGCCGAGGGTGGCTGAGCTGACCTGTGCTGAGTGCTTCTGCTGGCACCCACCACTCCGCCAGCTGCAGTTCTCTGGTCACTTCCTGCAGTCTGGGTCCACCCCGCAGGCAGGGCCAGCTTTGTGGGCATCGCACAGAGCCACGCTCTGCGAATTCTGTCTTGAAACTCCTGCTCTGCCGGGACAGGGAGCCTGTGGTGGTGTCCAGCCTCTGCCTCAAAGCACGGGGACTCTCCTTCCCATCCTCCCTCTGCCCATGACCCTGATGAGCATCAGGGCTGGGCACACACCCAAAGGGAAGGGGCGCCAAGCTGACCTCCCACCACCGGACCAGGACATGGGTGAGAGCCAGGGGCTGTGTCACCTGCACTCTCAGTACCCTTTGCCTGAAGGAGCAGAGCACCCCCCCGCCCCCGGGCGAAGGCAGCACAGCAACAGTCAGGCAGGGGCCCCTGCTGGCTTGCACTGTGAGCCTAGCCGCATTTCTCTTTGGTGTTTGAACAGAACCTCGTTTCCATTCCCACAGGCCTATCCTACTGTAGCCACCTGCCCGCAAGGCTCATAATCTTTTGGGGAAGGCTTTTTACAACAGATGTTCCTCCTCCTGGGCGCTGACACCAGAGTGACAGAGGACAGGCCCTGAGCACTGCCATGGTGACCACAGACACCATAAGTGAGCTTCACTTTGCACCCCCTAGTTCTCAGCTGATCACCCACAGGTGGAACCAAGGGCCACCTCCTCTCTCCTGAATTCTTAATTTTTGGTGCTTTGGCTAAAGGAAAGAATACACAAAACACCAAAAAGTGTTTGTGGCAGGTTTTTCAAACTTTCAGTTGGCCAAGTTGGACAGATACTGTTTTATCCAAAGAGCATCTTGGCTATTTAAATATTTAAAGTACACTGTACGTCATAACATAGTGAGGACTCAAACTGCATTAAATTGCGACTCTTTATCCACAGTTTGAATCCACAGTGTTCTACAAAGTGTGCAGCAGGGCTGGGGTGCCTGGGGGACAGGGGCTCCCCAGCACAGCTGGCTCATCCATGGCCGCCGAGAGCCAGACTACAAAGGCCAATGAGGGATCCCAGACCAATGGAATCCGCAGCTTTCTGTCTGCTCCACATCTTGGACTTTTCATCTCAGTGTTCTCAGCTGAACCATTCCTCCCACCTGAGAAATGATTGGCTGGTTTATATTTTCTGATTGATTAATGTCCTCAGGGTACTGCCAAATTTAAATCTGTTCCCTCAGAATCCCCGGCAACCTTGCACTGGTTCAGACGTGCTCCTGGGGGAGGCAGATTCAGGTTCCAGCTGGGCAGCTTTGTTAAGGGTTGAACGCAAAATCAGGAGGTGAACGTACTACTAGAAAACAGAGTTTTTGGAGAAAAGAAAAGCCAAAATTGTTAAAAATGTTAACAACCCCAGTTGATGCTGTGGCGAACTGCCCCGGTTTGAACTCTGCTGCGGTCCGTGGTCTCAGGCTTCCTTCAGGGTAACAGGTGTGCAGCCTCCGGGAGACCGCAGGCCCCGAGCACCACTCTGGGCCAAGGGCAGGATGGTACATGCTGCCCATCGGGCCGAGGCAGACTTGGAATTTCCAGCTGAGACGAAGGAAGCAGGGCCTCCTGACCAGTGCGGGCCTTTTTAGGCCCTGGCTCAGCGCAGAGCCAGGCAAACTGGGAGACACAACCCGGTGTGAAGAGTCAGCTTCTGCAGCTGCCACGTTTCAGAAGACACAAGGCCCTGAAATACAGGACACAGGTGACACGTGTGTTCGGCCACTTGAGTGTTGGGCGTGGCACCTACCTGGGCAGGGGCCACTCCTCACTGCTCTCCTCCCGGCCCGCCTTCCACAGCAGGCAAGAGCCGGGCACCCAGCACACCCCATCTGGTGCCTGGCACTTGTCCCCTTCTGCCTCCCTTGCAGCACGATCTGCTTGGCCGGGGTCCCCGCCCATGGCTCTGCCCAGCAGCGCAGGCAGATCGCTGAGAGTGAGGACTCTGCGCAACACGCCACGCTTGGTCCAGGCATCGGCGGACTCCTGAAAGGTGCCTTCCATGTCCAGGTCTGCTGCTGCACAGTCTTGACTGGACAGTGGCCGCTGCTCCTCGGTCACGACCAGGAGGCTCACTGAGGCCAGGCCCACACGAGGACTGAGTCCTTACTGGGTCCTCCACAGGAGGACTCAAACAGTCCACAAGTTTTGCTGTTCGTGGCCAGGTGCTCCTTAGCTTAGCAACTCAGGGACTTCCCTTCTTTTTTGCCAGCTCTGCCGCTTTTCCTGATGTTAGCGGGATGGTGTTGGCTCAGACACTGGGATCAGCACGATCAAGCCGAACCACGCAGAAGTGCCAGACTACTTCAGGACTGGGCAGACAGCAGCAACCTCCATGATTCCAAGAATAATGTCAACAGGGGACATATTACTGAGGTCAAAGAAAGGAATAAAAGGAAATAAAAGTAACTGCCCAGAGAGAAGAAAAGATATGTGTGATTTTGCCAGGGCAAGCAGCATTTGCAATGGAACTCCTTCTCCATCTGCGAATTTAGTGTTTCAGTTTTCCCAGGGGTGAGACTGCATTCATGTCATTTGTCTCAAAGGTTTGATTTTGCTCTACAGAGCAATAGAGAGCTTTGGTGACCTGAATAAGACAGGGGATGATGCTCCAGTCACTGTACCTTCATGCCACGTTAGTACCTTGGAGCATAAGGTGAAAAAAACCCTGGAGGAAAAAAACATTTTAAAAAAAGGCCATTGCAGTGACTATGCAGTGGAATCTATGACTTCTCTCAATATTATGCTGTAAAAATTGTAAATGAAAAGCAGACTTTCTAAAGAGTGAGGTGAATCTGTCCTCACTGCGTTCTTGCTTTACCACGTTTCCCAACAGCACTCCGAGTACCAGTATGTAAAGTTCTCAATAAGCATGACAGGAAGTGGTAGACATCCTGACACCTCACCTCAGACCCTAGAATTCGTTGTTTGCTCGAGACAGGATCTCACTGTGCATCCAGGCCGGCCTTGAACTTGAGGCTGGGCTCCTGCCTCCTGAGTGTTGGGATAGTAGGTATGCACCACACTCACTATGTTTTTGTTTTTTAGAAAGTTTTTTTTGGCAGTACCAGGGGATTGAACTCATGACTTTGTGTTTGCAAGATAGGCAGTGGCGCTGCTGAGCCAAATCTCGGGCCCAGCAGGATTCTTTTTCTGTCATTTAGTTTACTGAGATAAAAGCAGCCCTCGACAAGGGCCTAGTCTGGCCACCCTGTGTCTCAGACGACTCAGTGCTCCAGTTAAAATCGCAGTGAACAGGTCCAAGGAGCATACCTGCCCCACTGTCCAGTTCCCTGTCTGGGGAAGACGTGCATAGGGCAGAGTCTGGGGTGGCTGGATCCACAGCAACGACGATGAACATGGCTCTTCCGTCCCCTGACCTCACCCCACAGAACAAAGCCAAAGTCTGCCTACCACTTCAAGAGGAAATAAAACTTTTCTTTGGCAGATATATCTGCATAAAGAAAATATCACCGCAGAAGGTTAATATCACATTCTATATTTAGGGTAGGCTGAGGTCTTTACAAACTAGTGTGTGAGGAATTTCAGGTTATTTTGTCAGTCAGTTTCAGCTGTTGGCTGCATAATAATGTCAGCTGCCCATATTAGGAATAAACAGCCTGAACCAACATGTGCGACAAGGAATTCTCTTGACTGTAAGGCAACTAGAATGTGGTTACTGAAACATCACATCTACCTTCCTCCCTTCACAGACAGAAGCACTCACTGTCCTTGTGCGCTGGGCTCCGTGGGTGACGGGCCTCTTCTCAGGATGCTCTCTGACGTGCAAAAGAGTATACACCGGGCTTCAAACGAGTGTTATCACTAGTAAACTCACTGTGCTGATCTACTCGTGCTTTTTAATCAGCCACTCAGTAATAAAGATCACAGTGAACTTAACAGCTGACAGATCTGGTGGCTACACTCCAGGATGAGGCAAGTCCGGAGCTCCGGGGGCTGGGCTCCTCACTGACCAAGGCCTTCTCTGTGGCTGGGAACACAGAAAGGCTGCCTCCTCTTCCTCCTCCGTGTCCCTGGGACCTCCCCTGACAGCCGCAGACCCGTCCTTGTCTTTAACTCCCTCAGTGCTGCATTTCCACGATCCCATAAGCTTTCAGCACATGTGGCCTCCTCACCTGTCTTTTCCTCTTTGCTGCCTGATGAGGTGGGAGAAAGCAGAGAATGAGCGGCGCACAGGACGCCTGATCCGGCGGTTCTTACGCTCAGAGCTCACCTGTCAGTGATGTCTCAAAACGCACCAGAAACTCAAGGCTACTTTCTCCTGAGGGTGACCTGCTGACCCATCTCCCTGCAGAATCCCCTCACACTGGGAACGGGCCTAACACCTGCTCAGCACCTGCTTTTATTTTACCTGTGGCCAGTTCGGTCTCCTCACCGAGGCGAGGAAGTTTACAGGACTGGAAGGTCTGCTGGCCTCTATTAAACAAAGCCTGATCCTTTTAATTTTGCGTTTGGTCCTGGGGCCTCCTGCATGCTGGGCAAGCACTGTTCCACTGAACACATACTTATCCCCTTTTAACATTTTACTTTGAGACAGGGTGTTGCTGACTTGCCCATACTGGACTCACAACCACGATCTTCCTGCCTCAACCTCCCAAGAGGCTGAGGTTACTGGTGTGTGCCATCATGCCAGGTAACATTCCCTGCATAATGCTTATCCTACTGGTAATGCTGCCAGTGGTGTAAGTCACCTTCTGTGCTACAGCAAACAAGAGATGGCTGAATTGCCTTGTGTCATCACAGAAGACCACACAGGGCCATGGGACGGCTGGACACATGCACCCTGAACATTAATGACACCTGTGCAACACGCACATCAGATCCTTTTCCGAGCACTTTGCAAGTCATTTCATTCTCTCAACCTCATGACAGAGGTACTATATTTATTCCCATTTTAAAAACGAGGAAACAGGCTCAGATAAACTGGTAAACAGATGGAATCTGAAGCCAGACATCACTTTCCAGAGCCAGTATACTTCACTACTACCCTCCACCCTTGCTGGTGACACTCCCGTCTGTCTGTCGGTCTGGATCTGAATCCCAGCACAGAGCTGGGTCTGACGGTCACCTCCTCCCTGGACTGCCTGAGCGGGGCTGGCTAACCATTAACCAGCGCTGCGCCTGGGTTCCGTTCCAATAATGGCAGCTCCCACTTCCCGAGTGCCTGCTCCGTGCCAGACCTGGGCTAAGTGTCTTAATGTACAGCTAATCTCGTAACAGCCCTTTGAGGCAGGAAAGGAAAGCTGGGCTCGTATTTAAATAGTAAAGGATTAAGTAGTAAAAGAGCAAGAGTGCTAACCCACAGCTGTCTGACTCTAGAATGTACAGCGGAAAACACTGCTGCTGGGCTTGGAGACAGCTCAGCAGCACAGCGCTTGCCTACTCTGTACCGGGCGCTCCGGGTTTGACCCCCAGCACCATAAATAACAGGCACACAAACCCCCGGCTGCAGTATGTTCCCACGTGCTTTTATTTTACTTCTCCAAGTAGATTACGACTTCCTAGAAGGGAGAGAGGATTTCTTATGAGTTCCCGTTAACGGCACAGGATTCTGAAGTCTAGATCTGACTCTACTGAAGAGAGCCCTCGTTTAGATGACCCTTCACAGGATTCAGCCCAGTGTGGTATGAAAATGCAGGGACCTCTCATCACCTGTATGTTTTCCACGAACTTGCCTCTAGTCTTCTGCTCAACTTCCCATCATTCAAAGGGAAACGCAGCTGCTTATACGCAGGTTTCAAGATTAAAAAGCAGCCACATCTGTAAGGTATTTATCACATTTTCTGTTGTATAGCAAGTGATTAATAAATGCTGGCCTTTTAGTACTTTTTTTTTGAAACACGATTATTATAAAAATGCTCATGTTTGCTTGTGTAATAGTTGTGATACACTGTATATATTTGTTTCTTCTTTTTCTCAGATTCAGCTAAAATCATATATATTAGCTTATCTTAAAGTCTAGAAGGAATTCCACCTAAGCCAGTGAAGTAGTCCACTTTCTACCAAGGCAAACATGACAGGCTCTTGTGGTTGGCAGAACAATGGTCTCCCAGTGATGCACAATCTTTGGGACTTGTTACCTGTTACTTTACAAAGAAAAGGATAAGAAGTTTACAGATGAAATTAAGGTTGCTAATCAGCTGGCCTTTGTTCAGGTTTGGATCTAAAATGTCTCCCCAAAACTCATGTGTTCAGAGTTGACTGGGTTGTAGGGTGCTATACTCATCTGCAGCTGAATTCACTGATGAGTTCCTGGCTAAATGGGCTGGCAGGACGCAGGGCCTGGTCGGAAGTGGTCACTAGAGGAGGACCCTTCTATCAGGCCCTTCTGCCATGCCAGCCACCCATGGACTGAACCCAATGAAGCCATGACTCAAACCTCCCCTTTGTTAAGTTATGGTTCTGGGTATTTTGCCCCAGTGATGGGAAGGTGACTAATACAGCTCTAAACTAGGGAGAAGACCCTCATTTGTCTGGAGGCCAGTGCAATCACCAGCATCCTGTGAAATAAGAGAGAAGTAGACGGCAGAGCTAGAGAGACCCTGTTGTGTGGGTTCAGCCTCAAAGTTCCAGCTTCGAGGACTGAAGAGCAGGCCCAGAGCCGAGGACGGGGAAGCCTGCAGTGCGGGTGTGGGAAAAGGTGAGTGACGGCTTCCTGACAGCCAGCTGCAGAATGTGCCCTGCGGGCCACTTGACTTTAGTCCCAGAGGATTAACTTGGGGTTTCTGCTCTCTACATCTCAGGAAAATGAACTTTTACTGTTTAAACTGCAAATTCTGTGATAATCTGTCACAGTGGCAACAGGAAAGTAATAAAGTACATAAATAATACCACAAACTTGGAATTGTACAAAAACAGATTCGCTGTGGTTTAAAACAGGTGATTGCATGAATAACAATAAGGTCTTCTTGATGGCTGCGTACAAAAGTGGAGTGAGAGAAAACAGTGAATCCCACCCTTACGGACTCACTCCTCACATTTCATTAGCTGGGGTAGAGACAGAATTTCTTCTGTGAAGTTCAGACCTCAGCCCTTAGAGATGTGTTATTTGTAATTATCACTAGAAAATAGTTAGGAAAGCTGTGCAATGACAACAGGAGGGAGTTTTGCTTTGATAAGGAGGAGATGCTTCCGACACTGTCATGTTAATAATGCCACAGACAGTTGCTTGGCCAATTAGTACTAAATGTTCTGCTTCTCAAATCCCTGTACTTTACAGACTTTACAAACTGAGCTGACCACTTGAGCATCCAAAACAGAGCTCTCACAGCGCTCCCTGCCCTTCCAGCCACGCCCGGCCCCCTCCGCACAGCTGGCCTAAGTACCAAAACGTACACTGCGGGGCTACATTTTAGCCCCTGTCGCACTTACTGTTTTGCGTGAATGTGGTCATTATTTCAGGCTTCTATATTGTTTCCCTGTCTACTTCGTGATGACCAAAGGTGGCTGACAGGTTAGTAGGGCCTCATTTGGGAACAGTTTGGTTCTTGAACAGAAGCATTCTGTATTTGGCTTCCCTTCTCGAACTGCACCATTTTGTGATGAACACGAATATGGCATCTTCCCCAGAATTGTAAAACAAATTAGATTTGTGATCCGAGGTTCAACTGTACTTGAAATGTTCTTTAATAGAGTATTGAAGAATAACTAGGGGAGGTACCCATTTCTGTCTCTAATGGATTCTTTTACTTCTAGGGGTCTTCTTCCCTAACACCAGAAAGGTGGTGAGTTAGGATATCTCTAAAGCTATGTCCTTTTCGGCTGAGGTAACGTGACATGAAAGAAATGTGAGGTTATGGTTCTTCAAGTGGTCATGGCCTCATGCAGCGTAATAGTAGATTTGTTCAGATGAATGCATATCATCCAAGATACAAATTTCACTATTGAGTAAAGAGCAAGAAAAAACCCACTCACTGATGAACTGACTATATAATCTTCATACTGGAAATCTTTGCTTCAGTGTTATTGATAAAGGATTTCTTATTAGCATATTTCTGGCAAGAAATGATTGAGGCAGAAGGTTTTAATCAACATTGAATAAAGAAAAAGTTAGAATCAATGGTAACACTTACGATTGCTAGTTTATACCATAAAGTATTAACAATACAAAATGTTAATTAATTTCTAATTCTCTATTCTATTATTTAGTTTTCATGAAGGTTGATTGGACTTGATCCATCATTTTACGGAAAATTAATTATTTCAAATACATGCACCACCTTATGCAACCTGCCTGATTTGCATTGAGGAAAATTCAGCAGAAGTAATTGAGGCGTAGGCAAGTACTGGCACTGACTGAACTCAATTTTCATCCCAAATTCCTGCAAAATCCCAAGGCACAACAATATCAGATGCAAGGGGGAAAACAAACAAAAGCAATGTGAAAAGGGAACATGAAGAGAGAATATTACAAGAATCAGAGAACAAAGGGACTGCAGAGCTACGTGCGTGCCTGGGCTGAGCAGTGCGGGCAGCAGCGAGGCAAGGTGGAATAAGATATCATATGGCATCCTGACAATTGATGTCTTCATTTAAATGTAAGAATTTACATTCTAATTAGAAAGAATTTACATCTTAATCAGAGGCAGCTGTATTATCTTGTTAGTGTTTTTTTCAAAGGTAATGAACTAAAGTACCGCTGTGCTTTTTCAACCAGAAACTAAATAGACAGCATCCAGTGCTATTTTATAGCTTACCTGCTGTAAGCTGTTATTAATATTTTCAAAGACTGAATTCTAACTAAAATCTTTTAAAAATGAAAATTGTATTTGACATCACTAGGACAGTCTGATGAGGACTTAAAGTATTCAAACAAATACTTTCCTAACTTGTATTTTCCATGTACTAATTTATCAAGCTAATAGGAGCCTCTTGTGGTTTATTAATATAATATTATTTTCATTTGGGAGGATGTGGAAATCTACTATACACACTACTTTCTGCTGAGACCTGGCCTCATACTCATATCTGGGAGGTCACCTAGTAAACACAGACTTTGCCTTAGTAAGACCATTTAGCACGCACTCTTTTTCTTCTATGATGCGTAACAAGGAGAGCTAACACATAACGAAAAGCGAATACGTGGCTTGTATTTTATGTGATTTTGTTACTACCACATTAGTAAAATCTAAAGACACGATGCTTCACAAACATACAATTCTGATGGCATCAGGCCATCAGATTAGTGAATTAAAGAAAATAATGCATTCTAATTTACGCAGCTCCAGTCTAGGCTGCTCAAACGGTGGCAACTAGACTTAGGTGCTGGTGATGGGTAATGCTGCCACGCCATCAGCCCATCATTCATACAAGAATCAGTGTGAGCTCACTGACCCATGGTTGAGAAGAAATTGGGCTTGGCCTGAAAGAAATCAAGCGGGAGAAGATTACAAGTGTTAATAAAAATGTAAAATGCCACCTTTGTCCCCAGCACTATGCATCTTTAGGGTATTGATACTTATTTTCATCAGCTGCACCATTAATATGGAGCTGTAGTGCCAGCCAGTTGATAACTCGGAGGCCTATTACTTAATTTATCATAGAATCCAGTGTTACAAAGCTTAAAGAAAAAGAGGAAGAAGAACATTTGCCTCTGCCAGCTCATTAAGTAAATGACAAACTCAGTTAATTCATTCAAAATAATTTTTTTTTTTTAAGGTTTTTTGAGACAGGGTCTCGCTTTGTAGTTCAGGCTGGCCCTGAGCTCAGCCTCAAACTCACATCACAGCAATCCTCCTGCCTCTGCCTTCCAAGTGCTGGGATGACAGGCGTGAGCCACCACGCCCGGCACTGTGGTGTGTGGTACTGGTTGCTGCTGGGCGTGAGTCTCCACACCCAGTACTGTATGTGGTTACGGGGGATTGAACCTGGGCCCTTGCGCTTGCAAGACAGGCGCCGGAACCACTGAACTATATCCCCAGCCCCTCAAAATAATTTTTAAAAGTATATGACAGAGGCTAAAATATTTCTGAGGTACATATCTAATCTTTATTACACTTTCTGGATCTATAAATATAAAAGAAGATCAGATCCCACACACATGGGCATTGTTTTAAAAACTGCAGCAGAGTAATCGCAGGTAGGCTAAACAAGGCGGCCTTCCTGCCCAGGCTCCTCTGAGGACACAGCCTGCAGGAGGGGCGCAGGGTCTGACTGGGAGCTGTGCCGGGAGGGCAGCAGCCACTCCCGAAAGGTGTGCTTGTCCATGCTCTCTGGGTGTGACTGTTAGGAGAGGACGCAGTACTCAGTACACAGGAGCTCCAGGGAAGCTTTTGATTTTCCCTCCGTTTCCCAGAACCTGTTTGCTTTTTCAGACAGAATCTCTAAACATAAAGCTTCTCACACTTTTTGTATGTATGTACATACATTTTTGGTATGTATATACATTTGAGGCACAGCAGAACAGACTTCCCTGGTGAGCCAGCGTCCCGTGCACACTGCTGGCTTGTGGCCTGCCTCGTGTTCACCCAGCCACTCTGCTGACACCCTGTTTAATAGGTGGAGGACATGACACACATCCCCTTTCTCCATGAGTGCTCTTCTCACCGCCAGGGCCTCCCCAGCCCATGTGACTGGGTACTGCAGGGCCTGGTGTCCAGGGCCCCGTGCAAGCTACACTGGCGTCCTTGCTGCAGTCCCCCACTCCACAAGCTCTGTGAGCACAAGGTACAGAGAGGCGTGGCCTCTGAGCCTGATGGTGTCTCCCGCTGCGTCTTGCCTTTCTTGTCTGTAAAATGGAGGGTGGCCGCGCTGCCACTCACTATGAGCAGTACTGATGTTTTAATGACTTCACACCTTTTGAGCCGCTCTTCCTCACTCAGTCACAACCTTGTATGCTTTCTTATCTGTCCAGACCCCGGTCATGCGAGGGTTTCAAGTCTCACCTCCTCCTGGGGCTGCCCTGGTCCTCGTGGCCCACGGAGACTGCTTCCTTCTCAACTCCTGCACGCAACAACTACTTACAGGTGCATTTGCTGTGTGCGGGGTGCGAGCGGTGGACAGGAGAAGGCCGGCCTGCACACGACGGGGCTCGAGGTGGGGGAGGAGCGGGGACAGGGACCGGCGACTGAGGCACACCAGGGAGGGGGTTAGCAAATTTAACGAGGGAACAAGTGGCCTTGTCTTTCAAGGGCCTTCACGTTCCTGTTTCAGCACAAATGCAATCAGTCTCTGAAGACCTCTCTGGAAGACGGGGACCTGGAGTTGAGAATCTAGTTTCTGGCACATTTTCCTCTCACTCCCAATGACAGCTAGTTGTACGCATGCAGCTCCCTGCTAGGGACCTGAGGTTCTGTGGAGACCCTGTGCCAGCCACCCACATGGAGCTTACCTCCCTTCACTCAGGCGACTTTGACTCAATCGCTGAGCACAATCAACAACAGGTGGAAAGATCAGACAGTCCTTATGTGGTGGGAAGTCTAATAAAATCAGCTCATCAAGGACCCTCCTACACAGATGGAATTAGCCTTCAGATACTTTAAAAACTAAGAAGATGTAAAAGACAAACAGAAAACAGCTCACATCTCTATCTCAAGCAAAACTGTGAATGCCAGTAACAACTCTCTTTGCACACTGGCAGTGGAGACCGAAGGGATGGGTAATCCAAGAGAAGAGCTTCAAAGTAAGAACTCCACCCAGAATGCACTTTTTACTACAGCTTTTGCAGGAAGAAGTCAGAAGTTAGCTGACATCTGCAATTCCGTTCCTTCTTCCACCTTCTCTGGTATTGCTGAGACAAATCATCACATTTGAGACATCTGTATAGACGTGCTAATGAAACCAGAGCTTAACAGCACGTGGTTATGTTTCATTGGCTCTCACCATTACTCCAGCTGATTGACAACCTCTGTCCATCAGATCTGGCCAGATTACAGTAAGTACTTACTGATCAACAGAGAAGTTCCTTAGTTAAGTGATACTGTCAATAAAAACTCTGAGTCTAAAATGTGGCTCATATCTGTGCAGACGACTAAGATCTGGCTTTTCAAGTCATGTTGTGGATGATGTGCTGTAATATGTTAACATCTAAGTTTCACCTCAGAGTTACATCTCAGTAGATGATATGAAAACTGAGACACTCTCCTGGCTTTGTTGTGATTTAAGAACGAGAAAAACAGTACTCAGAAGATAACACTAACCTTCAGAAATATTAAAGGAATAAGTCAAAATAATTTTAAGATGACAAATTAGAAAACAAATAGATCAATAAAAGTAGGAACAGACAGGGAGTTATAGGTTTATAACCAATAGAAATTCTTTACGAATATATTTGAGGGCCAGGGATTTAAACCCAGTGGTTCTGGAGCCTGTCTTACAAGCACAAGGACCCTGGTTTGATCCCCCATAGCCACATACAACAATACTGGGCATGGAGATTCATGCCCACCAGTAATCAGAACCACATACAACAGTGCCAGGCGTGGTGGCTCATGCCAATAATGCCAGCACTTGGGAGGCAGAGGCAGGAGGATTGCTGTGAGTTCAAGACTGAGCTCAGAGCAAGCCTGAACTACAAAAGCGAGACCCTGTCTTAAAAAAAAATAAAATAAAGAATTGAAAACTGGGGAAAAAATGACCTCAAGTGTCTGCTGACTCTCAAAAGCCAGGAGGGCCCTGCCTTAGATGAACACAGCGCCTGCAATCTTACAAACTAGGCTTTGTGCCTGCTATGTGTGCCCTGGAGGTGAGGGAGGGGAGCTCGCAGACCCATGTTTGTCACACACACACACACACACACACACACACACAGCCGAGGCAGGAATCAAGCAACATTTAATACAGGCACCTCAGTTTCTGAACTTTATTCATTCCACAGTTCTGATCACAAACTGATTTGGACAAGAGCGGAATCAAACTTCCCCATAAGGTCAACACTGAGCCTGACCATTTGGTTCTCATTCAATTGAATGAAAAATAAGAAGGATTGTCGAAAAAAGAGAAGAGAATGGATGTGTGGAAGGTGGGAATTAATGAGCCAGAAAATAAAGGGATTTTTTCCCAGGAAAAAAATCAAGAAAGCAAAGAAAACTAAATACTGAAAGTTAAAAGATAGGAATACAAGACCTATAAAGGTCAGCACTGCAGAAGAAAAGAAAATTGGCAAGGAGCAAACAGTCTGGCTTCAAAAAGAGAAGTCACTATATTAAAAGACTGAAGGAGAAATATTAGAAGCAGAAAAACACTTAAGTGCCACCTGAAAAGCTAGAAGTGGAAGGAGACCTGTCTTGTCTGATAAACGGGACCTACTGAGTACCTAAAACAAATTTCTGTAATAGTAGGAAAGACAAAAGGAAATCTCATTAATGTCAGCCACAGAGACTGATGCCCCAGAGAGCTACCTTTCATTCTGTTCTTTATACTTTGGTTTTCTCACATAAGAGAAACAAGGCAATGTTTAAACTTTTGTGTCTGATTTGTTTCACTTCACGTTATGGTCTTGAGGTCAACTTTATCAACATTTTTAATCATACTATAAGTCTTAGAAAGTACAACTGGACAACAAAAATCTGCCAGACAGGAAGAAACAAGTGATAATTAGTTGCAGGTAACATGATTACCCAACAGATTACCCAAGACACCCAACTATGAAGCTACTAACATTAAGGAAATGGCTCAAAATGATGGGCTAGATATAAAAAGAACACTTAAGCACCAATACAGAATGTGACTAGAAAAAATTCTATTCACAATAGAGAAAAAAATCATAAAATATTTCGGAATAAATCTGACATAAAATGTAAAAAAAGACCATTCACTCCTTTTACAAATATTTATTTAATAGTCAATGGGAATGCAAAAGTAATAAAAAGCAGGAAGAAACTTTGGCACAGTCATTGCAGAGTTTTAAAAGTAGCTGGGTGGGGGGCTGGGGAGTTAGCTCAGTGGTTCCGGCGCCTGTCTCGCAAGCGCAAGGACCCGGGTTCAATTCCCCGGTAACCACATACCTATACTGGGTGTGGAGACCCACACCCAGCAGCAACCAGTACCACATACCACAGTGCTGGGCATGGTGGCTCACGCCTGTAATCCCAGCACTCAGGAGGCAGAGGCAGGAGGATTGCTGTGATGTGAGTTTGAGGCTGAGCTCAGGGCCAGCTTGAACCACAAAGCGAGACCCTGTCTCCAAAAACCTAAAAAAAAAAAAAGTAGCTGGGTGTGGTGGCTCACACCTGTGATTTCAGCACTTTCTCTCGGGGGTTGAGGGAGGAGGGTCACTGGTTTCAATTCCTGACACTGTGAAAATGAACAAACACCCAAACCCAAAAGAACACCAAGGGTCAGTGACTTTCATCAAAGAATCACACCAGCTGCAATAGTCAGGTGCCGTAGGGCCCACGGTTGTCTGCAGATACTGGAGGGAGACGAGTTTAGCCACAGACACTGCGGAAGGTTCCTGGGGAGAGTGAGCACTCGCAGAAGCCCTCGTCATAGAGAGAACACTGGGACGTGAGGACTAAAGCTGAGGGCGACGAGGACCTGAGTGGGCTACCTCCTGTCCCCGCCGACCCACAGAGGGGAGACACCCTCATCCTGGCACCTGAGGGGGGCTTTGCTGGGGATTACGCACAGTTCTGAGGCAGAGACTGCCAGGGCCCTGAGGTCACAAGAGGGTTGTTTAATGGTGGCACCATTGGTGATGCGTGGGCAAGGGCCAAGACTCCTCCCAGGAGGAGGTCAGGACCAGCTGGAGAGACAACCCTCTCAGCTAGAGACGGGGGAACCCAGCTGCGGGCTCCCCACAAGGCTCACAGCGCAGCCGGCCCTGTCGCTGCCTTGACCTCCGTCCAGTGTGGCAGTGTTGGCTCTCTGGCCTGCAGAGTGGTAAGGTAATCACATAACCACTGCATCTGTGGTGACGCTCTACGGAGACAGCAGGGAAGACCAGCAGGGAAGTAGTTATTAGGCACTATCCACATAACTAAAGGGAATAAAAGACCGACCAAACAGAACCGATCAATTCATACCATGGAACCTCAGGAGCTTGTGTGAGTTGCAGGAGATACTGTTCCAGAGTAATGACACCATAAGTATTATTAAAATTTCCACGCTTACCACATAGAAATATGGCTCAGTACCTGCTGTATATGAGTTTATTTATATGAAAGGTGACACACACACTTGGTAAAATGAAGACTTTGAATGGTGGGTATTCCTAAAATATTAGATAGTATTCCTACCAACAAGAATTATAAGTACCAATTACGTATGGTATTAAATATTATATATTATATATACAGAAGTATCCTAAAATTTAACATAGGATATCAAATATTTATGATATTTAAATATCTCAAAGATTGAATACATTTTCTGCTTCTAGAAAAATTAACATTCTGATTAGAGTGGCTAACTTCTGCTTTGAAAAAGATACCCTAAAATAAGATATAGGTATCATTCTGTTTATTAAGGAAGGTACTATCACTAGAGTTGCAGGGATGCTTTAACCTCTAACATCATTTGGAAAAATCACTAAAATGTTCAAAAAGAAACTCTGAACCTCTATGTCCAGTTATGTACAAGAATGGTTTTCCTGTCTGTCTCAGGCCAAAGTTCTGAATGATGAAGCAGTTATATGTACAGTATGTGGCAACTTTAGGGTTCTTAGTTTTTAGACATCAAAATTGACTTTTAATTGTTTAATACTGTACATAAAACAACAGTAAACTTTTCTCTCATTTAAAAATCATTTTAAAAAGTGAAAAGCAGAGCTTGTCTTCTGTTTGAATCAACCACAGAGTCTCTCTTCTAAGTTTTGTCCTTGAACACGACCAAGCCTGCCAGGCAGCTCAGGCGCTGCAACCTCAGGACAAAGCGCAGCTCTCCCGCAGTCGTGTGTGTGGCAGGCTCGCCGCAGGCCTGGCGCGGGTGGGCACATGAGCACTACAGTGATTCTGACTCAGTTTTTGGATGTGCACACAAAAGCTCACACGACACATACACCTATTCAACTCTCTCCCTGTTCCTCCATGTTCTCAGGCTTTGGTTTTAGGAGAGGGTGCGTTAATATATCAATTCTTCCTTTTCAATCAGAAAAGTGTGATTTCTTTAAAAATTATAATCATGGGAAACAGTGGCACAAGTCACAAAAGTCCCAGAATCCAAGGCGGCTCTAGGCCTGCAGGGCCGTGACTACAGAGGCTGGGGTGCTTGGACGGAGAGAGGGAAGCGACAGTCTTCCGAGGCCCCTCTCCTCAGCTGCCTTGCATTTTGATGGGACAGTGACAGTAACAGCAGTGACCCGTCCTGTCCTACTCAAAACAAGGTGTAAGTAGACAAACATGTTCAAACTACCTAAGTCTTCTCCCACTTCCCACAACACGGGTTAGCCACTGGGCCAAGCGTGTCTGTGACAGCAGCAGACGTACAGACAGCAGACAGAGCTGGCTAAGCCCGGAGGCTCCGGAGTCGCTCCAGATCCCCGAGCTCACAGGGGGCTCTGCCCATGAAGACCAGTGTGTTACAAGCCAGCATCTCTCGCTCCCCTCCCCTGGCTGCTGGCTCTTTCAGCCACTGTGGCAAAGCTTGGGAAGCAGAAAGCGGCTCAGGATGTTGATCACAGGGCCGCAGGATGGCACATGCCATGTTTGAATGGAGTGTCGCAGAGGCTGCAGAAGGTCCCCGCGTTGTGAGGGCTCTTTCCCTGCTAATCTGTGAGTCACAGCAGGCTGACTGGCTTTGGAGCTGGGGCCTTGCTGGAGGAGGAGCGAACCTGCTGCCAGTCAAGGGCCCCTTGCTCCGTGCTTCCCACCATCCTGGTTGTGCCCACGGTGGGCCCTAAGCCAAGTCAGTCTCTTCTGTAAGTCGCATGAGTCTGACATTTGATCCCAGTGATGGAAAAGCCAATCACATAAAATGAACAGATAATGCAGGCTGGGACTACAGCTGTTATTAATGTATGTAGCACTCCCAAAGACAGCCACAATTTGAGAGAAGTGTTGCTGTATTAACTCATTTAAAATGTCTAACAAAAATGTTAGCAGCTATAAATTAAGTGCTTTCTATATATTTCACAGATATAAGAAACTTATATGAGGGCCAGAGATTTAGCTCAGTTGTTCTGGTGCCTGCCTTGCAAGCACAACATCCCTGGTTGGATCCCTAATAACCACATACTATAATGCCAGGTATGTGACTCATGCCCACCAGGAAAAAGTACCACATATCACAGTGCTGGGTGTGATGCTCATATGTGTAATCCCAGCACTTGGGACACAGAGGCAGGAGGATTGCTGTGAGTTTGAGGCTTGCCTGGACTACACAGTGAGTCCAGGACCAGCCTGAACTACAAAGCGAGATCCTGTCTCAAAAAAAAAAAAAAAAAAAGAACTTTATATGAATAATATTTAATTTTCTAATAAAATTTTTGGCACTATTTTCTAGCACTAGTAATTTTCTGATACAGGAATTATTGTCCATATTTTATACATAAGAAAATGTAAATTTATAAGGATTAAGTACCTACGTAAGACCACAGCACTAAAAAAGTTGGAGTCAATGAAAAAGACCAATTTTCGTATCCAGAAGTGTATGTAATATAGTAAAAATATTTAGCATATGAAATAAACAAGTAGTGCATTTAAGGTTAAATCACCTACAAATGAGAAAATATAATTAGAACTTTTATTGTTCCTTCACTGAAATCCAACTCACTAAAAAGTCCCCTCACTTTTGCCATCCCATATAAATTTTAACAATTAAAACTTAACTATTGTGTATTAAAAGGATTCCTTTCTCGGTGTGTGTAAGTATACACAGTTATAGGAGACTAAGAATCACCGCTGGAAATGCAACTATCATTTCATTTACTACATAAAGTAGATTTAGAAGGACAAAAGGAATAGGATTCATGAACATAATCATTGCTCTGCAGTGCAACTAACAACTGATATCCAATCTTTGGGAATAACAGACACAAGGTAGAGAAGGATTTTTAAAGTTTTTACTATAAAGACATGAAAATTGTTTCAGGAAAGATATATTTAACCTACTTTAATTATTAAAGCATATATATATGTATCAAAACATTACATGGTGCCTTGTTACTATGAACAATTATATTTATGTATTAGTTATGAATAAACTTATGACAAATTATAAATTATAAACAAATATAAAGAGATACAAGAAGTTTACTGAAAACCCGCTTAAGCAAGAGACAACTTGAAGAATAATATTTAGTTCCTCAAATTAACTTATTTATATTGGTTATATGACTTAAAATATCCAAGAATATTTTCTTGGTAGGCATAGTGGCCCATATATATAATGCCAGCTATGCAGAAGGCTGAGGCAGGAGAATAGCAAGTTAGAGACCAGCCTAGGCAAATCAGTGAGACCTTGATTAAGAGTTAAGACATAAATTTAAAAACATAAGGGCTAGAGATGTAGCTCAGTATGCCCTGGGTTCCATCCCCAGTATTGGGGGTGAGGCCTCTTATAAGTAAGACAATAACATTAAAAAAATATGGCTGGGGATTTAGCTCAGTGCCAGCCTGGCAAGTGTAAAGTCCTGAGTTTGAGCCTCAGTACCAAAAATAAATAAATAATAAATGTTTCATTATAAAAGCTTTAACTTGGTATCCAAAATGGTATGGAGAAACATTTTTACATAGAGATGCAAATCAGTGACTACTGGAAACTTCAAACAGACATTAGGCTCTATGATTATTCAAGTGATTGTTAATCTAGAAAAAGGACCCCCAAGGCTGTTGTATAAGCCTGAGGAGGAAGGAAATGTGTAGGCAGAAGTTGGAATGTGGAGAGGAGTGGGAAGGAGGAAGGAATCTCCTCAGCCCCATCTTCACACCGTTCCCTAGACAGGGGAGAGCTGTCCTGTGTCCCCGGACACGAGGAGGCTGTGGCCGAGGACCTCCCCCTCAGGGGTCTAACAGCTGGGGAGGTCGTCAGTGTAGCACCCTTCTGCATGAACTCCGGAGGTCAGACCTGACACAGTGACCTGCGCCCAGATGTCACCAGGACAGGCACCAGGAGGCACTGGCTCTGGACCTGGCTCTTCACTTCTTGGGTGCAGATGCCTGGACACAGTTCCTCCCCTCAAACCCAAGGCACTCGGGACACCTTAACTCACTGGAGCAGAGCCTAGCCTCAACAGGTAGGAAGCTAGTGATGGTTTCAGCACTCTGACTCTGTCCAGGCCTGTGATCACTGCGCTCCATGATGACGTGTTGATTAACCATGTCATCTCCTGGTGCTGGGGACTGAGCCCGGGGTTCATGCTGAACCATATCCCTCATACTGTTCATTTTTCATCTTGACATGGTGACTTGCTATGTTTTCCAGGCTGGACTTGAATTTGCTGTCCAGAGTGCTGGATTTGCTGTCCAGCTTCCCAGAGTGCTGGGATTACAAGTATGCCAAGATGAAAAATGAAAACCGCACACACCTGTGTGAGAGCGTGTGTGGTGCCCCACGCAGCTGTCAGGATTTACGTGTTTGTTCTCAGGCTACTTCTTTCAAAGTGCATACCGTGTCTGACAGTGTAGCAGGCACTGATGTGCAGTTTTATGGAAGGTAGTCACAAGGTGTGTGGTTATGTACTCTTGATCTTAATATCGTTCAGCCTGAGTCTCACATGACTTGAGAAATTCTGGTCTTTCATTCTGCCTTCCTAGAGTACCCACCTCTTTCTCATTCCATTTCCATGATTTTATTACTAAAAAGGTTCTGTTGGGGACAGAAAATTAGAAAGAAGTACAGGAAAATAGAATTTAAAATTTCTAATGGTTATACCAATGCACTTATAAACATATACAAATAAATACATTTTTTATGTTAACACAAACATGAAATGTGAACTAAATAGAAAGGTTTTGGAAAGATTTTTATTGGTTACAGTCTCCTCAAACACGCATTGTAGAGGACACAGATAAAGATAAAGGATTTATCTAAAATAGGCTTAAATGACTAAAATTTATCAGCTTAATACAAATCTATGTTTAAGGTTTCAAATTTAAGTATACTATGCATATTTTATACTGGAATAGACTAACATTCCACCCCCGCCACAGCTGGGGAGGTTAAACAACAGTATTCAAATCTGACTTAAAATATAACAGCTGCTCAAATGCCAGAGTATATTCTACTTGAAAATGTGACCATTTGGTTCTGTTAAATATAAATTGCTGCTCTGGCTATGTGCATTATTTTCCCAAAAACATCCCTTTAAAAAGAGCGTTTTCTAATATGGAGTGGACTCATTACTGAAGCCCTTTCTCAATCTCCTGAAACATGAGCGGGAATGGCTCGCCTCTTCTCTCTCAAATCCCACTGCCTGCACCCTGCTCTCACCAACACAAAAGTGACATAATTAGTCACTGCAGAAGTGCTACTGTTTTGATGGGACTCTAATTAATTGTACTTAAAGTCTATTTTTTTTTTTTTTTTTACTGAAATAAGCTTTGATATTTTTAACTGTAGACAATGATTCTACCTTGGCCACACAGTACATGTGTTAAATTATCAGTTTTTACAAGTACCAATTCTAGGAATAAAATAAATAAATCCGATGATTCGCAGAATAACTACAAGTATTTTACTTAAGAATGCTCCTATGACTAGAAGTCCACGGGAGTAAATTAAGGAGGAGTCTCTTATTCCATTCCTCGGACCTTTGTGGGAAGAAAGCAAGTTGGTTTATAAAAATATTAATGTTTGAAAGAAGCTTCCTTATCTGCAGTGGAAGGGGACCTGTGGCTGACACGCAGTTCCTGTGGCTCAGTGGCAGAGTACATGCCGAGTGTGTTTGCAGCCTGGGTTCCGGCCCCTGAGCCCCTGGCCCCCAAAAGAGAAAAATGCAGGGGCCTACGGACACCAGGCAGGAGGTACGGCCATTCAGGACAGGAGTCAGAGTGGCTGCTCCACAAGAAGCCGGCTCAGGCCCCCCACACCTGCCGTGTTGCCATGGCCATCTGCATAGTTCGGGTCTGATCTGGCCGTGGAAGGGCCGGCTGAGATGTGGCTCGGTCCTGGACCTGGCGGGGTGTGAGTTGCACCCTGAGACTGGATCCCCAGCCTGCTGTCATCTACAGAGAGGGGTCCTTCGGAAACTCTTCTGTATCCAGAGCTTTCAAAATTCATTCTTCACAGCAGCAGGGCCACAGATCCCAGGGGAGCAGCTCCCAGTGTGAGCCCCACCCTTCCATCTTCACTTCCTCTCCCTCGCCAGGAGCCCCTGGGCCAGACGCCCCTCTGCTGGGCAGTGTCCACTAGGTAATACCATGGTCACCAGGACACAGACCCGGCCTGCTCCTCTGCCCAGGCTGTGCAGGTTACACAAAGGAGATGCTTCCATTCCTTGCTGGGCTTCTGAGTAGGATTCCACGGCTTGGAAAATTGAAAACCACTGCTGCTTCGGGCTCATGTCTTGTCTGTCACCACACAGACCAGCACCCCGAGTTTCTTGCTGGTTACTGAATACAGTGGGAGTTCCCCTGCTGGTCTGGGGAGGGCACACTCTCGGGTGCCTGGATGGTGTGCAGAGGCACGAGATAAGACATCTGCTATTCCATAAGAGGCAGATAATGAGAGATCATAAATTCTTTCAAAGTAATTAGGTTTGGGTCATCTTGGGAGTTTTAGATAGGAAAAATGGCATTATAAATATTTATATTCTTAAAATTGTCATTGTAAATATTGTGCTTATTGTCTTAAATTCAGAAACTACAAAGAAATTCCAGTCATCAAGTTTGTCCTTTGGTTGAACAAATGGAAATATATGTACTGCTTTATTCAGTAAGGTTTAAAAAAACCACTGGCAGCCAGGAAGGCAATTCTAAACTTACCACAGACTATTTTTTAACTTGAAGATAAAACTGAGCCTTTATAAATGAGAAAATGATGTACTAAAAGCAAGCACTAAATCAATTTTAAACACCAAACACCATTTATGTCTGACTTTAAAACTCACCCACAAAGCATCCATCTACACAAAGGCCAGAGCTGAATGAGGCATAATTTGTGAAGCTGATACCTTTCCTCCCAACCCCAAACTGAAAAGGTCATTAGATGTATTATATCTAAGTGAGCAGCTTATCCCTGCTTCATTACTGATAATTAAGACAAGCAATATTTCCTTGACAGTAATGCGTCCGTTAACAGATATAGTCTAGTTTGCATAAAATAAGCATTAATTACCACAGAAGTACTCTACATTAAAAAAATTAAGTACCTGTGTAACATGGCTTCATTATTTTTTCCTTAATTTCTGTAAAGAATTAGCAGGTTCAGGAAACACAATGCACATATTAAGAAGTTCATCTGTAGTCAGGTTTGGTGTTTGTAGGGTACACGTGAAGTAACTGCTCAGAAGGCCCTGAGGCAGTAGCGGCTCAGAGGCCAGGACCCCCCTGAGCCACACGGCTGCCCGGTGCGGATGTCTGTGGGGCTTCCAGTAAGTAGTGCTCTCATGCTGGCAGAGCAAAGAGCCACCTGAGCACCCAGGACACATGGTGACCGCACCCTGGCCCAGGCAAGGCGGCAGGCAGGGGGAGATCGAGGACTCTGGGCATTTCCTGAGTGGTCTATCTTCACAGCCATCGTGTGATGCCAACACCATGACCATCCCCACTCTGAAGAGCAGTACAGGGACGGTACTTCCCTCTAGCTCTGACACCTATGTTCCTGTGCTGAATGTCCCACCCCAGGGCAGTGCTTGGGTTGCTCCAAGGGTCCCGTTTTAGAGGCAGCTAATCAGACAATGTCTCTCAGATCTCTGCTTTTGCAGAGAGCTAGAAGTTGCTCATTCAGCACCTGGGAGGAAAATACAGTGATGGCTGGTCTGAAGTTTCTGACTCAGGGTCCCCGTTGAAGCAGGCAGCCTGTGAGCACGTGGTGCTCCCCCCACCCGCTCTGCACTTCTGCTCTATCACTGGAAGGACATCAGGACAACAACACCATCGCCGCAGACCCATCCTGGACCCTGCCCATCCCACTCTGCCTGGACTGCAGGCCCCGGGCCATCGGGGGGCCGTGTCGCTCCCAGGGAGCTGTGGGACAGGAGACAACCTCGGCCTGTGCGTCCTCCCCTCCCACATGTTGGTCCTCCTCCAGCAAACATGGGGCACCGTCACCTGTAGAGGCTGTTGGTGGGATGGGGTGAGGGGCCCGCACACTCCGATTCAGCAGCAGGGTGCCTGTCCTGCGGGCCGGGAGGACTGTGCTTGGCTGGTGAGCAGACAGCGTTGAGTGTCCTGTGTGGGAGGAGGGACACGGAATGCAGGGGTCCCTTGTCCTCCGTCCCCTGGGAAGGGAGCTGCCATGTGGCCAGGACCGGGCCTCTCCCCGCGTGGAGCACCCCGCAAGGGGTGGCCTCTGCTCCAGCCTCGGTTCTTGGCCAGCACAACCCAGCGAGTGAGATTTACTCTGCGGGGCTGTTCCCAGGAGAACCGAGAGGCACACGCTGAGCACAATGTCTTTTCTCTCCTGTGGGAGAGGAGAGCTGCTCTGGCCCCACTTCCTGATAGAGCAGCAGGACAGGGCAGGGCTGCTGCCTGCTGATGGCAGGGCCTGGGGCTGCCCGAGCTGCATGCGGCTGCCTGGTCTGTGTGGAAAATGCCACCCAACAGGCCTCGTGCCAAGCCTTTCAACTGCAACAGCTTACAGGGTCCTCAAGGGTCTAAACAGGGGAGGAAACCGAGGCAGGGGCTGCTTCCTGGGCTCACACAGACACTATGTGGTGGCGCCGACACTCAAATTCAGGCACCCAGGAGGGCAGCTGGTGGCTGCACACTTGTAGACGCCCGGCCCTTGCAGCCCCACTCTGCAAAGGCCGCAAGGTGGAATAGCAGAAGTGGCTGTGGGTCCAGTGGGCAGCCACTACTTTTAAATAAGCATGAGCTCACTGCAGTGGAAAGCGTTTGCATAGAACAAGATGCCAGTTAATAATTGATGCTGTTTTTGTTGGTGTGCTAAATAAAGACTGTGCCTAAAAGCTTCCGTGGTGTGGCCCTAGGCAAACTCCAAGTGAGGTGCAGTGCCCCGGGGATGTGCTTCAGCCCCGGGGACAAAGCAAACGAGCTTCATGGGAGAGTGTTGGCATCACCATGGGTGCTGGGGGGCTCGGAACTTACCACTGTCTCAGTAAAGGACACAAACTGCATGCGAGGTCCTTGCGTTCTCCCTCTAACCTGCCCACATCTGCCTTTGTAACACATGCTCAAATTAATTTAACCTGGGTGTAGAAAGTGAGGGGCCGTCTCTCAGGAGTTCTCTGTCCCCAGGCATTCATGCCTCACAACTGGGTGACCATGAGTTTTATAAAACAGTAGGGACACGGGAGGTTCAGTCTGTAGAGAAACATTACTAACTCTGCATGTCCAAGGGGCAATCATTGAGTGCACAGCCTGCCCCGGCCTGCCATGATTTTAAAGAATCATACAGGGTGGTCTCTTTTTGTTTTTTTCACCATGAAATCTTGAACACTGATGAAACATGGCAACTGTATTTTGCTATGAAAATCTCCTTCACTTCAAGATATCTGGCAAGATCTACTTATTGGTTGTCAAAATGACCAAAGGAGTAGGAGGGAAATAATGCTTGAAACATTAGGCTTATCTTTAGGTTTTGGTTCAAATTCAACGACTTATGTTCTGACTTTCAAAGGTCAATTATTTTTGGCTAAGTAAGTAGAAAATTGGTCCTGGGATGCAGGCAGGGATCTCCCGAGGGTGAGGATGAGGGTGAGGAGGGGCTGGGAGGAAGCATGGCTTTGCAGCACAGGATGCTACAATAATTTCACATTCGCATATACAAACAGCATTAGCATAATACCATTCTTTGTAGGAAGGGATGTTAACATTTAGAAGGTTGTAATTATTTTTAGGAATAATGAATTTCTATAAGGCATCTGTTTTTTCCAGAGTATTTTGGTTAAAGCCCGATTTGCGTGAAAACATAAATAACCTCTTGCTCCAGACTCGCATCATCAGCAAGCTCTAACAGATGGCCTCATTTAAAAATCATTTGTTACGATATCTCACATTTATCCAACGTTCTGTCACCTTCCTCTTTTTATTCACTCATGATTCCACATATTTCTGTCACAAATATTTTTAATCCTGGGCATTCACAGAAATCATACAACTTGGTACTTGGGCTTCGAGTGGTCTGGGGAAGCCCTCATTCTTTCAAATTTACACTAACTGAAGACTTATCATATGATCAATTATAGAAAAATAAAAAGTTTAGCTCACAGAAATGCAATGAAAAGCAACATTGTAATCAAGGAACAAGCAGGAAAAGCTAAAGAACTGAAACCACTTGTCCGGCACCTCTGCTGGCTGTTCCTCTTTCTTTCTCCTCCCTCACACTCAGGACCCCGGAGCAGGGACGCGCTCTCTGCATCCTCCACAATGATCCACTTCTTCATACTTTCAAAAGCCCTTCGAAGACCCTTAGTCTTCAGCCAGGACGGGTGAGGACAGCGCCGCACCTCGTGTCTCTAGCACCCCTCAACCCCCCAACATCGGCCTCGTGCTACTTCCGATTCTTTGCTCGGTGCATTCGGCACTGTTCACTGTTACATCAAATCCCCTCCACCTCAACAACACTCCGAAGGATTCTTTTGCCTGCCCTACCAGTTACATGACAATTCCCAACTCTTTCTCTGCCTACCATGAGTCTGTGAACAAACTCACACGTCCTGGTGCTGACAGGTCACTTCCGCCTCCGTGTCCCCGGCTGCAGTGCCAAACCATACATCTTCCTCTTTAGTCAAAGCTGCTCACCTCGCCCAGTGCCTGAAGTCAGAAATCTGGGAGCAGCTTAGGCTGCTCCTCCCTCACTGAGGGACCGAGCTCAGGTGAGTTCTTCTCATTTCTGGTAGGTTTTTTCCCTCTGCTCAGGTCATGAGGATAAGCAGAAGCAAGAGGAAGAAGAGCAAGAGAAAGATGAGGAAGAGGGGTTGGAGGAGGAAGACAAGGAGGACGAAAAGGAAGAAGAGGAGGAGAAGGAAGAGGAGGAGGGACATGAGGAAGAGGAAGGGAGGAAGATGAGGAAAACGAGGAGGAGGAGGAAGAGGGGGGGGAGGAGGGGAACTCCTCAGCTGTGCCTGGATTTCTATCTGAACTCACTCTCCAGTCTTGCAACTCTTCCATTCGATCCTTCACACTGACCAGAGTAAACACTTCTACAACACAACCTGATCTGCTATCCCTGCACCCAACACAGTGTCCCATCACCCTTGGCAGAAACCGAAGCTATTACCCAGAAACAGTTAGATCTGGTTCTTTCCTGGAGGTCTTCCTTCCTTTATCCACACTTAAGACCAAAGTCCTACTGACAGCAAGACTAGAAGCTATTCCATAACTACCCACATACAGAGAGAGAGAGAGAGAGAGAGAGAGAGAGAGAGAGAGATTTCAGGAACACGGTACAGAGAGATTCCAGCACAAAACAGACCCAGTGTTAGGATAGTGACAGGCCAGGCTTACTGATACTGATAGGACAAAGAAGGTTGAAACTTTGCTTGAATTAAGGATACTGTGAGAAGATAATTTATATACTACTGACATGTAAAGTGTATAAATGGTTTCCACAGATAAGCATGGGGTTCATTTTTGACAAGTGATGGAGACTAGAAGAAAGATTTGAAAAGAATTACATTAAAAACTATAAAGAAGTTGTCTAAACTTGACAAATAATTTTAGCTTATATTTCTTTATAATATAGATACTAATATACAAATTAGAACCTCCATATGATATAAGAGAAATAACCTCACTCTCAATCTGATATATGTCAGACACTCGAGTTTGTGTTCACAAAATCAAAGAATGAACTCTAAGGAACAGTGGAGGCTAAGAGTAGGAAATATTCATGGACAGAGATATTTAGTCCTGAGATAAGAGACCCGAAGAGGTTGCTGGGGACCCCACTTCACAGGGGAAGTTTTACAGAGCAAAGTCACAAAGTGGGTATAACATGGGGCAAAACTATGACCAACCAATGAGATTAAGTATAGCCACTTAGGTGATATTCATCCAGCAGAGAAACAGGTCACATAGCAAATGCACATGGGAAGAACAAAGAGCTTCCTAGGAAAGGCTGGACCCAGCGGTCTTGGTCACCCATGAGGTAAATTATGTCTATTTGGACCTTACTGGGTTAAGTGTGACCCCTTGTCTCATCCCTTGGGGAAGTATGTATGATCAGGTCTCTCATCTTTATCTTGAGGCCTATAATGGATCTACCTTGTGGGGTCCCCTGAGGCTAAACAACGCCAACTCCATAAAGGAAGTACAAGGCTGCACGTACACAGCTCCGGGCCACAGTGATTAAGGGAAAATAGACAAGGACCGCCCCCTATAAGGCTGGTTTGGGGCGGTTGAAAACAAGGAAGTGGGGCTGTATATAAGGGCTGAGAGCGCTGGCAATAAAGGCTTCTCCACCATTTCGTCTCCACGTGATAACCTCCACCCATGGTTCGATGCCAGATGAGTGGCCCTCTGGAACAGGACCCGACAGCGAGAGGTCCCACCGAGATCTGGCATCGTGAGGACTTGGCACTGGGCCACCCCGGGCCGGCACAGTAAGTAGGGGTGTATTGAATTCAGGAGCGTCTCACTATGGGGTCCTCCCACTCTAGACAGGTTATGGAGCAGGTCTGCCTCCTTCTACAAGAAAATGGCACTCCAATTAAGGCAGAGAGTGCCTCGCTACTGGTAGAGGCTGCCGATCGTTTTAGTCTGTAGAAACGTGGGCAAGGCTGTCGTCTCTTTGGATGGCACGCTGACCAATACCACAGAGGCCTTCCAATTGGCCCACATGCTCTGTTTTGCTATTGCCTGCCTTAATTTCTCAGCAAATAACCCCTGCATTCCGCTCACGCCCTATTCTTTCTTCATAATTCAACGACCAACAGCTACATGTTGTACGTCAGGCCCTCGTGGCGATAGAAGCTGGAGACCCCCTCCTCCTACATTTGGCTCAGTATGATGGCCAGGTAGTCAAAGACGGGTAAGAAAGAGATGCAGCACTAGCAACCTAAGACAGGGGTATCTGCTGGCGCTGCTGGTACACCCGATGACGGGTAAGCAGTAAAGTGCATCGTCCTCAACCTAAGACAGGCACTAGTGGAGCCCTTTTGTCATCTGAAGAAGAAGGGCGGAGATGTGGGGTCCCCTGACGCTAAACAACGCCAACTCCATAAAGGAAGTACAAGGCGGCAGTACACAGCTCCGGGCCACAGTGATTAAGGGAAAATAGACAAGGACCGCCCCCTATAAGGCTGGTTTGGGGCGGTTGAAAACAAGGAAGTGGGGCCGTATATAAGTGCTGAGAGTGCTGGCAATAAAGGCTTCTCCACCATTTCGTCTCCGCGTGATGACCCCCACCCGTGGTTCGATGCCAGATGAGTAGCCCTCGGGAACAGAACCCGACACTACCTAACTTGGCTGTCTATAATACTATCATTTATAAAGAAAAAACATTTGAAAATAAACACTATTAGTGAAATTCATTTAAGTCCTTGCATTAGATGTATTAACTTATGAAAGTTTGGATCCAAATCTATTAGGATTCAACTCTTCTAATACACATTTGCAATTCATTTCACTATACTTCAGGTAGCTGCAGTATTGCACTGAAACCCATTTCAATTATCACATAATTGGAAATATGTAGTAGAAAACAATGGCCACAGTAAGTAAACTGTTTGATAATTGTGCAATGTTTTTTCAATTAAAGTTTCCTTGCTATTATGACTCTTTTTATGCATAACTTCTTATAAAACTTTTTGGCATCATATACTAAAATAGCAATTTATGGTTTATATATAAATTTTAGCAGCATTCCAAAAGAACTTTCTCTTCTTTCTGAGACACTACTGATAAAATCAGACTCCTATACTCGATCTGGAAGCCTGCTGTGTAGTGTTTGGCATTTACACTACACTGTGGAAGTGAGTCTTGCTTATGGTGTGATCCTGGGCCCTTTTTTTTCCACATAGACGTACGACACTGCATATACACATTGGCTTTGGATGTGATACACCCATTTCTAGCAGTAGTACATTTAGTTAAATTTTCAACACCTTGCAGGATGTCTATGTGCTCCCAGAGTTGCACAGAGCGCTGCAGATGTCAGACTATCAAGCCTTATCCCTGAACACTAGTGACAGTCAACGTGACAACCCAAGTCATGTTGGTGTCCAATGTCTAGTCACGTCTCATTCCTATCCTTACAGTCTGGTTATTACTGTCCACTCAGCCAATGAATATTTACTTAGTCCCTACTGCCTGGAAGCTACTACACTTAGGAAGTGGTGAACTGAGTGCTTGGTATTGGCCAGGCTTGGGGAGTAAGTCAGATCTTTGGCCAGCTCTGAATACACATATAGGGTCTCAGAAGGAGCAAGTCAGGTAAGGACTCTGGGAGTGTGACAAAATGAAGTTACCAGGCTTACTGCTCCCGCATCTAATTCTACCCTTAGCAACTAGGAAGTCAAATGAATAAAAAGACATTTATGAAGCTTATTATTGGGCCACTAATTTTACAGCCTCGGGTAATCTCTGATTCTTCCTCTTCTTTATCCGTCAGATCCTGGCAAATGTCAAGTAGATTATCAAGCATAGCACTTCATTTACTGTATCTCTGAGATTTGTCAATAGCTCTGCTAAAACTGCTGAACCAGTGGGTGGGTCCCTGCCATTACAGAACCACTGAATCAACACCAGCAGCTGTTTGCTCCAGACTTCTGGTTCTGTTTGAATAGAAAGTCCATTTGCTGGAGCTTCCATTCAGTTTTCTTTTGCATACACTTGAACCATTTCCTAACTGATGCATCCCTCTACTGGTTCTTCCAGATTCACCACAAATATTAATTATTTTGTCCTTCAATCCCCTCCCAACTTACCTTCAAACAGATGCAGCTCCTCTCTCTTCTTTAAGCTCCACAGCATTTTGTGCTACCTATTATGTTTAGACCATTTTGCCCTGTATTGATTTTTGAACAGCTGTCCAGTCTCCTTTATTATCACATTTACTTTTGTGGCTCAAGAATGGCGTTTTGGTTACTTGCTTCGGACAAAAGCAGCATTTAATGTCTTGAGTTGGGTTCTCCACTAAGAACATTCCTCACGGAACCTGTGTTTTTATGCTAAAAGTGACACAAAGCTCGGGAGCCTCACAGACAGGGCCCTGTTCCCACCACCTTCCTAGACAGTCTTTCACTGCACAGAGCGGAGCATGATCAGACATCTCTGCTAGATGAATCGGAAGTGCCTGTCTGTTTAGTTTGGATACATGTTCAAGGAGGAAAGAAAGAAATCTTATTTCAACACTGGCTCTCACCACTCTCTTTATATAAAGTCAAACCTCATAAAACAAACAAAAATTTAAATGTATGAGTACATTTGAATTTTTAAAAACACAGTAGTTACCAAACTGTTTAATTCAAAATATTACTAATGAGCAAAGATGAACAGACATTTATAGGAAACTTAATCCCAGATTAATAAAGGTGTAACATGCTTTATTGCTGTAATGGAGCTAATTAATGTCTCAGCAATATTCAACTTTGGTTTCTTGGGATAAATCACTTATGTTTGCTTCCCTCCCACATTCATAACCATATCAGCAATTCCAGAAGCACGTTGGGGCCCACAATATCCAAAACATTTTACAAAATAATGCTCAAGGACAGCGATGGCAAACCTTTTAGTGACACAATCAGCCTGCTGTGGTACATGTGTTATAGTTCACCACCCTACTGTAGAGGAAACAGATTTTAAAAGCTAATGATTCAGGTAGAGACATATTTTCATAAAATTATTTCACTAAAATGAAGTTTTTGCCTGTGTCCACATACTTTACCTAATCCAACTCCTTTTCTAGTCTAACAAATCACCAAGGCTTAATTTTCTCAGTGATGATGTTGACATAATAAGAAATAACTAACGTGGTGACTTCTGCATGGACAGAGCTTGGATGTTGTCCTTCCCACTTCCATAAAAAGTAAACAGGCCAATGAGCTGAAAAAGCAAAACATCTTCTAGACCCATCAGAGAACTGAGGTCATGGGACAAATGCCTGGCCTCAGTTGGAATAAGAAGAAGTGAACAAAGCTGAAGGCTGGAGCAGAACGCAGCACAGGACTCATTACCAGGACAGAAGTGAAACTCCTGCTGTAAGTGAACAATGCTGATGCTCAATGTGGACAGGACTGAGCATCGACACTTGAGCACCCGACTCTGGGGCAGGAAGACTCAGTATTGTCAAGGGCTCAGTTCTCCCCACTTGATCTCTAGGTTCTGTACAATCTCAATACAATCTTAGCAGGTTATTTTGCACATGCTGGTTAGCTAATACTACATGAAGGAAAGCGAGGACATAGGAGTAAGAGTCCTGAAGGGGAAGACGTGGCTGCAGCCCCCTGCCAGGAGCTGGGTGGCTCTGAAGTCCTGTGGTAAGCCCTAGCCCTCATACCACAGAGCGGAGCCAACTCCAGGCCCCAGGTCTCTCATGGTGGTGCTAGGTAAAAATGACGCTGAGGGCATGCTCAGTTCGGTGTGGCCTGTGAGGAGGCTGCTCCACAAGTGTCCAGAGGGGTTTGCAGGAAGAAGACACCCCCTACGAGCCGGGGAGAGAGAGAGAAAACACTTCAGGAGAAAATACCTGCCTTGGTACTAGCTCCCTAATGTCAGAACACTCCACGGTACACTTTCCTGTGGGGCGGGGTGGTGGGGTGCGGGGGGCTCTACGGTCAGTTTCCTGGAACCAAAGAAGAAAATCAGGCTCTCTCACACTGACTTGACTGTGACTGTCCATTATCCCACAGTAGAGATTTGTGATGAAGACCCTTTAGGGTTTTCAGTAACAACAAATAGCCGCTGTCGCATGTATGCCGCAGGTTCCCAATCTCTGCTATAGATCTATTATATAAATAAGATAAACCTATAGTTCATAGTTTTGACGCAAATATATAAAAGCACGTACTGTCAGAGATCATAGCCCTCATTACTATTTAACTTACAACTGTATTTCTCCACTTAACAAGTATGTGGGCACATGGTTTTAAAGGTGATCTTGGAAAGTATTTCAACCACAAGCACAGGCGCAAGTGTGCTCAAGGCAGCCAGCAGCACCCCACTCTGCATGTGGGTGCCAGGCAGGCACTTGTCGCTGGGTCCTACCTCTGCCCTTCTGAATTCCACTGTGGCGGGGCCTTGCGGAGCTGCCCAGTCTGTTCTGGAAGTCGCAGTCCTCCTGCTTGGCCTGCACCGGCAATGTGACTTCACCTCTAATTCCACATTGCTCCTGTCCCCTCTGTCCCCGTGAGCGAGCCCTCCACACCCCATGCCTGCCTCCATGGCCACTCCACGGTCATCTGAAGACACCTCTATCGCCACACAGTGCAAAAGCGTGACCACATCTCCATCAGCTGAATGACAAACTTACTCAAGCGATAGCATTAAGCAAATCAGTTCTTAACTAACTTGACTGCTAATGGTCACTGTTCCTTAATAAATACAAATGAGAAAGAATCCTCATGTTGACTCAAAGGCTACGAAGAAAGCTTAGGGGCTGAAGGCTCACTCGGACATCAGCCACTTAGTGGGACGTGACACTGGACAGGAGGCTTGGGGCCAGTGATGTGGACAGGGTGACACGCACAGGTCAAGTACCCCATACCGTGTCCAACACACAGTGGGCACTGAATCCTGACCACACTGAAGGGTCTTTCTTCATGGTAAGTGTGCTGCAAGGAGCAGGTGTTCTTGTATACAGTTTAAACAGAGAAAGGGGAAATTAGATAATGTGGGAGAAACTGAGACCTACAAATGTATTAAAACATTCACCCACCTCCCCATTCATGGGACAGGTACTGTCCAACAGCACAAAGACAGCAGATCTGTGAAACTCACATGTGGGTGCAGAGATGGAGAGTGGATCCAGAAGTGAGGACCTCACGTGGCTGTTAGAAGGTAGCAACTGTGTGTGGTCAGTGAAGCCGATGAGGGGTGGCAGGGCTGGCAGAATAAGCTGCTCTCAGGGGAGGACAGGCAAAGCCTCACCAGAGGGTGATGTTCTAATGAATATCTGATGGACTGTGGAAGTCCACTCTGCAAAGATCTGAAAGATTAACGAGGCAAAGTGGAAGCCGAGGCTCTGAGGCCACATGTACCCATGCAAGGGGACCTCAGGGGCTGAGACCGAGCCTCTGGGAGCTGGGGCTCAGTGGCGAGCCTCTGGGAGCCGGCACACGAGACAAGGTCACCTAGAGCCTGGGTGGCCACTGCAGGCCCGAGAGCAGTGAGGAACCAGCGGAGCTGTGGGAGAGTAACTGACTATGTTGTGTGGGAGGCGCCCTCCTGGCTGGGGGCCAGGGCTGGCCTTGACGAGGCAGGTGAGCCTGGCAGTGGCCTGGATGGGACCATTTTGGGTCACCAGCATTTTGGGAAGCAGAGGTCCACAGGGAGGTGGCCTTCTGTCGGAACGGGTGCCGGAGAAAGCACAACTACACATTCCACTTTCAGGGGAACAAACATCCTCCTTGGACATCCGAAAAAGACTGGGACTGTGGGGCTATTAAAAGGCAAAGATATGCCCCTACCTCTGAGAAAGACCAGTGAAAACAGAAAGCAACATAAAGGGCTGCATCTCCCCACGCGGCCAGACCTAACTGACATTTTCTAGGCGCGCTCCAGACATGCCCACAGAAGGCTGCGCTCGCAGACTGCCCGCACTTCCTGCTCAAGTGCCTGGCAGAGCTCTGTCCATCCAGGGCACAGCCTCCCCCTCTCTGGCCCTTCCTCTTCATTTGTACTTGACAGCGGTGATCCTTCCTACATGCCAAGAACTTACATGCGAAGGAAGGCAAATGGAAAAACAACGGTCCTTTTGTAGTAGTAATAAAACCAGAGAGGGGTGTAAGTTATCAAGAGCTCAGCCTCAGTAAATTCCAAAGTTCTGTGTACATCTAATATACTTTGCAATCTAGACTTTTAAAAAAGCCATGTGGGAGAACCCGGAATGAATGAAGACCTCGCTGCCGGTGTTCTATGAAGATGTGGCATTTGCCTTTCAGTAAACGGACAGGTGCTGACTCAGTTCCACGGGAGCATTTTTCTGCTGTCAGTGTCTGAGACGCCTTACAGGAGGGAGAGTGCCCAATGGCTGTGGTTTCAGTGGTTTTAGTCCACACTTAGCCACTTGGCCCGCCTGCTTCTGGGCGGGCACTGAGGCAGAAGCCTCACAGCACAAGGGCATGGTGGCCAGCAGGAAGCAGGACGGAGAAGAGGGAGGGGCGGGGCCATGCTGCCCAGGTCACACCCATCCGCCACAGGCCACGCCCCTCACCAGGGCCCTACCTCTAGTTTCCACCAAGTGGAGTCATCAAGTCAGCGTCTTGCAGTGGATAATCCTCAGAGAAGTTGGAGTCCAATTCACTCCCCTAGAGTCCGTCAAGGGCTAACCAGGCCTCTGGGACACGAGTGGTCAACAGTGTAAAAGTTCATAAAGATAGAATTAAATGCTCTCAAAATTGTGGATCCTGAGACTTTATGCTTCATTCTGTGGGAGTCTTCAGGCTGGAGAGCAAAACCGAGCTGTGGCACTCACAGATTGGGGCTACAGGGAGGAGACCCCGCCTCTTCCTCCAGCTCCTATGCATGCACGTCTCTGGAAAAGCGAGACAGTCGGCAACTCAGGCTCCACGGTGGTTCCACTAGGTATTTCATAAAAGAAACGATGGTCCACACCAGGGCTGTGGTGGGCCTTCCCACACACAGAAGGCTCTGGCATGAAGTCTTTACTAAATAAAACGTTCTATAATGTGTGTGCATGTTGAAAATGCCCCCAGGAATTTTTAGTGTTCTGTTAAATACAATTTTTATGAGACTCTACAGAGATCTCAACCCACTGTTCACTTATAAAAAAGACAACTCGAGCAACTTTCCCCTCTCCAGTGTAGCGGGTCAATGAACTGCTAACAGCATTACCCAGACAGAACACCTGTAATGCGGAGAGTTTGTTTTTTTTTTAAATTTTAAATTTAGTGGTACATTTTAGGTATATAATATGATGACATTCATTACGGGGATCTCGGACCTGTACACGACATATCTTGCTTATTTTTTCCCCTTCACCTACCTTCCCTTCAATCTTACCACCTCTCCCCATTTACAAAGACTTTTTTCCATTTTTCCTTTTTTTATATTTTCCTCTTCTTTCCTTCCTCCTAACTTCCCCTCCCTATTTTCCCTTCTCTCTTGAACATCTTCTTCCCATTTCACAATACCCATTATACATTATAGTTCTCATTTACATTTTGTTTCTCCCACCAGAGAAATGATTCAGTATTTACTTGTATGTCCTATTTCACTTGAGTATACCCTCAATATGTATCCATCTAGCAATGAATGTTTCAGTCATTCATTATGACTGAGTAGTACTCCATTTTATAAAAAAATAATCCCACATTTTCATTATTCAGTCACCTGTTGACAGGCATTTGAGTTGTTTCCAAGACTTAGCTATTACAAATTGAGCTGATATAAACATGGGTGTGCATATGTCACTATATTGTATGATCCTTTTAATTCTTTTGAGAAGATACTCAGTAGAGGGATAGCTGGGTGAAATACCTCTAATTCTAGTTTTCTGAAGAATCTCCAAACAGATTTCCACAGTGGTTGTGCTAGTCTACCACTCCCGCCCACAGTAAAGAAGGCAACGCCGCAGGCATTGTTATCAGTGGATTTCTTCACAGCTGCCATTCTTTCTGGAGTAAAGCATTGTTTGCATTCGTATCTCTTGGATGGTCAGCAATGGTGAACATTTTTTCCTATGTTTATTTATTTATTTTTTTTTGGGGGGGGAGTGACACTAGGATCAAACTTGGGACTTTGTGCTTGCAAGGTAGGGCTGTCTCTTCATTCTGTTGGTGGTTTCGCTTAGTACACAGAAGCTTTTCAGTAGGAGGAAACCTCAGTTGTTGAGTTCACAAGATGTTTTATTCATGAGGTCTTTTCCTACACCAATGTCTTCAAAAGTTCTACATGAAATAAGCACTAATACAACCGTAGTGGGGTATCACAATACCCCACTATTACAGACATACCAACTAGACAAAAAAATCAACAAGGAAATACAAGAGCTGAAACAAACTTTTGAACAAATGGACTTAGTAGATGTCTACAGATTGTTCTACCCCACAACATCAGAATACACATTCTTCTCAGACAACATTCTATGAAATAGCCCACATACTAGCTCACAGAAAGAACATGCTTAAGTAAATGCAAAGCAATTAAAGTTATCCCTGTATACTGTCAGACCATAGTATAATGAAGATGGAGACCAACAGCAAAAGCAATTCAGAAGCACACAGAAATTAATAACACCTTCTTGAACGATCAATGGGTCACAGACAAAATTAAAGAATAAATCAATTTCGGGCTGGGGAGTTAGCTCAGTGGTTCCGGTGCCTGTCTTGCAAGCACAAGGGCCCGGGGTTTGATTCCCTGGAAACCACATACCATACTGGGTGTGGAGACTCACGCCCAGCAGCAACCAGTACCACATACCACAGTGCCCGGCATGGTGGCTCACGCCTGTAATCCCAGCACTCGGGAGGCAGAGGCAGGAGGATTGCTGGGATGTGAGTTTGAGGCTGAGCTCGGGGCCAGCCTGAACTACAAAGTGAGACCCTGTCTCAAAAAAGAAAAGAAAAGAAAAAAAGAATAAATCAGTTTCTACAACCAAATGAAAATGCCAATACAACATACCAAAATTTATGGGACATAATGAAAACAGACCCATAAGGGAAATTCATAGCACTGAATGGCCATATTAGGAGTACAGAGCAATCTCAAATAAATAACATAATGCAGAATTCAAGCTCCTAGATAAAGAAGAGCAACACAAACTCAAAGCTTATGCAAGCCAGAAAGTTATAAAGATCAGAGCAGAAATCAGTGCAACAGAGAACAACAGAACAATACAAAAACAAAACAAAACAAAACAAAAAAAAATCAGTGAATCAAACAGCTGGTTCTTTGAAAAATAAAATTGACAAAGTCTTAGTCAATCTTACCAAAATTGGAAAGAAAAGGCTCAAATCCACATGATTAGGAATGAAAGGGTGAAATTATGAAGATCCAGTAGAAATCCACAGGATAATAAACACCTACTTTGAGAACCTGGACTCCGATAAGATGGAAAACACAAAAGAAATGCAGCTTCCTAGACACATGTGAACTACCAAAGTTGAACCAAGCAGACATAAAAATTCTAAACAACCCAATATCAGTCAGTGAAATTGAAAATGTAATTAAAAATTTACCAACAAAGAAAAGCCCAGGTCTGATCATTTCACTGATGAATTCTAATTTGCTTTATTTTCATGGCCACACTCTACATGTCTTGTGGTCCAGGGCAATCTTAGGTACTACCCTGTCATTAGCAAGGACTCCTTCAATATGGGCACCACTATGAATGAATAAACATTAGAAGGAATGGCACCCTAGGTTGGGACACCTAAGCAGAGTGAGAGGAGCTAACTAGCATTTCCTCAGATAAATAATAAAAATATCAAGAAGTAAACACTAGCACATCATACAATGTAAAAACAATTCCAACCATACTTGCGTGTTTAAACATCAATCAACTGGCTTTTCTTTTCATTTACAGAGGCAGTGTTTGTTTTGGTCTGTTCTAAGCTTCGGTCACTCGAAGTCTCTGTCTCCCTGAGCCCACCCTTGTCCACACGTACAGCATGATAACTGGCTTACACATCAGAAATATGACATCAGAATCTCCTTGCAAACTACTGGCATATCTTAGGAGTTTTATTAATTTGTAGGTTTTATTTTTCCACACAAACTAGAATATTATAAGCTCACCTGGAAACTGTGTGGGTGAACTGTAAATATAATGGCTGAACTTTTCTTTGTCATTACTTCCAATCTACAGATAATCAATAAAAATCAGAGAATCATATGTAGGGTCTTAGTCCTGGATTAATGCCGTTCTAACAAACATCATCATTACAAAATTGCCTTATAAAAGACTTTTAAGTCTCAAATGACACTTCTTTTTTCTTTTTTGTATTTTTGTTTTTTGAGGCAGGGACTTGCTAGGCAGTCCAGGCTGGCTTTGAACTTACTGGTGACCCTCCTGCCTTAGCTTCCCAAGTGTTGGGATTCAGGAGTGCACGCGACATCCAGGAGACACTCTATTTCTTAAAACAAGTAAAGTTGATACAACTTGAAAACAGTGCACTGTCCTGGACAACTGAGACTAGTGGGCCCCTGCACCCTCAGGGAGAGGAGTGGATAGCCACAGTTCCAGGGTCTGTCTTCGTGCCAGTCGAGCCCTGACATCAGGTGGCTCCCCATAGGGGAGCAGAAGAATGCCTCTCACCGGCCCTTTGCAAATAACCTGCAGTTCTTCCACCCGAGACCTGGGCTATACAAACACTGGCGACACGCCCGTGCTGGGTCCCTGTGCATCTGGCTGCAGCAGTGTGCTCCAGTTCTGGCCTGGCAGCCCTACGTCTAGGGCAGGCACTGTCACCCTGGTGCCCCAAGTCCCAGAATTCACGTGTGCCTCCATGCGTGCTTCAACACTGCCTGTGCGTGGTGCTTTCTTCACACAGAATGAGGAATATGACAGGGTCACGATGGACTTCCGGGCTGCCTCCCTACTCCCTGAGGAGTTTGGTGGCTTCCACTCTCATCCAGAGGCAAGTGAGCAGCTAGGCCAGGTCTTTAATGTTGTGCTCCAGTGTGAAGTCATTAGCAGTGTTTTTCACAAATAGCTTCTAGGTGGACAGTTGTGATTTAGTGTTTAAATGTGCAAGCAAAGAAATCACTTAGCTAACTTTTATGGTTTTATTTTGAAAACTGATGTCTGAGGAAACCAAAGCTTTTACTTTCTATCTGAAATCTTTAATTATAAGCATTATAGTTGAAAGGTATCCTAAATTAGATATTATCTTAGTCCTACCTTTATTTACTTTTATATAATCACTCTGAAGAAAGAGGTAATTATGGTATTATACAAAACTACTAACCCATGGTATTTTTTAATGTTTCCTAAGTGATAAATACATTACATATAGATTAAGGCAATAAATCTTTAACTAAAATACCCAGGAAGCTATAATTCCTCTTTCTTGGCTAGGAAAACACAGTCTTACGCAAAGTATAGGTTAGTGAAATATTTTATGAGTAAAACTTCAAGATAGAATTACAACTTACAAATGACTTAATGATTATTTTAATGCCAACTTTATAGATAAGTGTCTGAGAAACATGACCTCTGATGCCATAGAAAAGGCAAAAGGCTCTCCTGGCTCAAGTGCTTCACTCTGTGTTTCTGTGGTGTGTCATGGAGACAGAAGCACAATGTGACACTCTTGTCCTCATCTGTGCTGTCTGTAGCATGAAATTATTACTCTTGGAGGGAGAAGGAGGCTCTTATTTGGAAAACAATGAAGCTTACTATGTAACAATTAGAAGGAGAAATAATCTTCCCTAAATAGCAGAGCAGCTCCAAATGCTCTAAAGAATGGGAAGGGAAGATGGCAGGGACATAACACTTAGCAAACTGAATTTAAACGATGATTCAAATTATCATAAAATAATTAATCATGTCCCACTCAAGTGATAATAGACAGAAATGTCAATTCACTAGGAACAATGACTGCATGTGCTCTGGGATGTGACTCTCAGGGTTATCAAGATGGTATTGACCTGGCCCTCCCCTCCATTTAAGGGAACACATACAATGGTGACCAGGACCATATGATGCTAAAGATTTTTTTCTTCTTGAGACAGGGTCTCGCTACTAGTTCAAGCTGGTTCTAAACTCAGCCTGGAATTTAGCAATCCTCCTGCCTCTGCCTCTGGAGTGCTGGGATTACAGGTGTGAGCCACCACACCTGGCACTGTGGGATGTGGTACTGACTGCTCGTGGGCGTGGGTCACCATGCCAGGCTTTGTTGTATGTGGTTACCAGAGATTGAACATGGGCTCTTGCGCTTGCAAGACAGGTGCCAGAACCACTGAGCTATATCCCCAGCCCAGGAGGTTTCTAATTAGGGCATAAAACCTTAAAGACAAGAAATGGTTGGGCCATTAAGAGAAAATTCCAACAGTCTGCTTTGGTCTTGAAGAACTGATAATCAAAGAAAGCTCTTCCCTAAAAAGCAGAAAACTAAGCCCCAGATGGAGGGCTAATGAAAGACAGATTTGGGTATTTATCTCACTGTTGGCTTTTTAAAACTTATCATGTGCGAAATGTGTCACTGAACTGCAATATGAAGGTTCTGCCACCAGCCTCCAGTACGGCGACTACAGACATTGATTGAGGTGACAGGTGTCAAGACAGAGCTTTGAGCACTGGGCCAGCACACACCGACAGTGCTTCAGGAGCATGGCAGCTTGGAGGACAAGGAGGAGCTGTCCAAGTCCAAGGCTGACTTCCGAGTACAACTGCTCTAGGGAGAACATCTGAAGGGCCGGGAGACTGGAGAGTAGCAGAAGAGGGGGCCATGAGCCTGGCGGGAGTCACGCTGCAGCCAGAGGCAGCTGGGCCATGTCCTAAGGACATGGAGTTTAATGAAAAGCACTGGACCAGATTCAAAATGCACCTGAAAATACCTGCACAAATATCTGCTAAATGAATTATGCACCCCTGGAGCCTCCCTCACCTCACATAGTCCCCGTAGCTTCTGCTGATCCAGGACATGCATTACATTGTCATCGAACCCTTCTATCCAGGATTGGTAGAGTTAAGTCTGTCTGACAGATTTCTTACAATTTCTGCAGGGCTCTAAACACACACACACGCACACACACACACACACCCCACAACCACCACCACCACCACCACCACCACCACCAAAAGAAATTTCAGCCTGACATCTAAAGAAAAGAGAATTACTTAAAATAATAACAGTGGGAAAGAACGACTCCTTGAATGTGCAGAACAAGTGACATTCGTGTTGCCAATCACTACTAAACATCCTGAAGAACACAATACTTCTGCTATGTGCGGCTGCATTAATGTATTTTTCAGGATAATTTTGTGCAGCTTGCTTACTAACAGGAATGGCCACTTTATTTTCTTGTCACTTTTTTTTTTTTTTGAGACAGAGTCTGACTTTTGTAGCTCAGGCTGAGCTTATGGCCAGCCTTGAACTCACAGCAATCCTCCTGCGTCTGTCTCCCAAGTGCTAGGATTGTAGGCGTGAGCCACTACGCCCGCCTGGCACTGTGGCTTGTGGTTCTGATTGCTGTTGCGTGTGAGTCAACACGCCTGGCATTGTATGTGGTTACCAGGTTAAACTGGGCCCTTGCACTTGTAAGGCAGGCACCAGAACCACTGAGCTAAATCTCTGGCCCAGCTAGATCCCAGCCCTGTTGCCACATTTTTATAGGATTCATGGTATATTAGGCAAAGAACATTCAAGTGTGATAAAGGTTGTATTTAAAACTCAAAAAGAATAATTATTTAAACATTAGATAAAATATTATAATTCACTTGTTTTCTAAATTTAATGTAAGTCAATTCTTCTTTCCAAATGAAGCCATTACCCTTTTGGATCATAACTATTCAATAATTACCATTTCCAAATTTTTGAATATTTACTGTAAGCCAATGTACAGTAATGTTCTGACTGTTCTGACTACAAAATAGATACTTGTGGGAAAAATAAAAGTAAATTTATTTTTAAAAACTGATGTGGGTATATCCTATAATAAAAAGTACATTTAATGATCATACAATTAGATGGGAGGAGTAACTGGGTATGATAGGATGAATGGATCACAGAGTGCATGGCCTGAGTTAAAAGTCAGCACAAAATTAAGGCTGCTAGCATGAATCAGGGTGTAAGTTAGACTTTACATTTAACTGCTTTTGGAATGAAGAATAAATATAAATAGTGCGATAAGTTAATCTGCTAGTACTCCTTTAGAAATATATGTCATTGATAAGATTATGCAGCTCAGTGGTAGGAGGTATATATATATATATAACTTATTAGTTAAATAATATATTTATTATATTAGTTAGAAAAAATACAGAAAATAAAAGCTAAAGATTAAACTTACTTAAAACACTTTTAACCCGGTAACCACATACAAAGCCAGGTGTGTTGACTCACACCCAACAGCAATCAGTTAAAGTTAAAACAGTTAAAAACACTTTATATTGCATCCAACATGTGTTTCTCTCATTACCTCTGTGATAGCAACAAATTAATTCATATACATTTCCAGAATAAAGTTGATGGTCATTTGATTTTAGGCACTTTCTAAAAATTCTGTATTGGATGAATAAGTAATATACTGCTGCTTTATACAGTTATTGAAGCGAACTCTGCTAAATCTTTCTTAAAAACAGTAAGCTTTAATTAAACATAAAGGACCACTATGAGTCATCTTAGTAAACACCTGTACTCATGGCCTCACAAATGATGGTGAAACCTGCAAAGCTTTCAGGGATACGAACAGCGCACTCTGGCACAGGTGTCATAGGTTCCCACGACTCCTTAACAACTCCACAGGCCACCTGAGCATCTTCAGGTGGAAGCACACTTCGACCATCCAGCACAGGTCGCGGCAGATCCTGCTTCGTGCTGGACTTATCTTGGGGTGGCCTGTGAGAGGGTGGGTTGCCTGCACTGTCCTTCTCCCCTGTCGTTCTTCAAAGTGACCTCTGTGTTCTCTCTGCTCACATGACTGCTAATAAGGCCATTAGTACTCTCTTGTCTACCACTGCAAAATGTCTGCTAATATTTTGACTCCCATGGAAAGGTATTTTTGCAAAAAGGATGTATGGCAGAATATGAGTTTATTCTCTTGAGAAGGTGTTTCACTCAATACTTTGTATAGCAATAGTGAAAAATAGTAATTAAGTTTACTTATGGACTCTTCATAAAAGTTAAATATTTTCTGGTACAGTGTTCAATTTAGTCTCTTCAAACATATTTTTAAATCTTTAAAGAACATGAAACTTACACCTTTGAAAAGTATTTTTACATGAAAATAATAGAATTAAACTTCTGAAAAACATTTTCTCATATAAAAATAGACATTTCAAGAAGTGATAATTCCTTTTTTTTTTTTTTTTTTAGGTTTTTTGAGACAGGGTCTCGCTTTTGTGGTTCAGGCTGGCCCTGAGCTCAGCCTCAAACTCACATCACAGCAATCCTCCTGCCTCTGCCTCTCGAGTGCTGGGATTACAGGTGTGAGCCACCACGCCCCGCACTGTGGTATGTGGTACTGGTTGCTGCTGGGTGTGAGTCTCCACGCCCAGTATGGTATGTGGTTACCGGGGATCGAACCTGGGTCCTTGAGCTTGCAAGACAGGCGCCGGAACCACTGAGCCCAAGAAGTGGCAATTCTGATAAGAGTCAAAAACTGAAAGAAGATCTCTGATATTTGGTAGTTGTGATATATAAATAAGGGAATGTTTTAGAAAGCATAAATATTTTAAAAAACGACTGTGGGTTTTAGCTAACTGGCCTTATGGATAACACTTGTGATGGCTGGAAGTAAATGTCAAGTATTTTTGAGAAGTTCTGCACTATAGAAGTAATCCTATTAAAAGTGGGAGAAGGGAGAGAGCCCTTCCCTGGCCCCCACATGGCTGAAGTCCGTGTCACGAGTGACAGGGCCTTGCCAGCATATGGACAAGTGTCCGCCTCCACCCAGGGATGGTCTGCTGCTCACTCACCTCTGGCTCATCACGAAGGATGGACTGTCAAGTATGATATCAATCACAGGCTGGTTTGGGTGAGACAGATTAGTGCGATGTAATCATGATAGATAGTTTATCCTAGCACCAAACTGCCGCTTGGGAAATCTTAAACTCAAATGAACAAAGACTCAGCCGTTATTAGTGTCAAAAAGGTCCATGGAGATGAAATTTGGTTGGCAGCATGGAAGGGAAATCAAAGCAAAAAAGTGACCAACTGCATGCTCAAAACTGGGATGGCGAGGTGCATACAGGCTGGGAAGACTTTCAATACCAGGAAAGTCAGACGTTATCAATCACTGGCTGATTAACATTTAAAAATGTTTCTCTGAAGTTATGTATTTTTAGAGAGGCAACATAAATTCTACATTTATTCTTATTTAGAAATCTTTGTTCCCAAGGAGATACCTTTCAGGGATGGGAATAAGTAACAAAAATTGCCAGCTATACAACTTAAAACATCATTTTTAGTACCCTTCCTTTAGTTGGATATTCCAAGAAATAAGATTTTTTTTTAAAAGAGAAAAATTAGTTTTGTGGAAATGTTTGAACACTCAACTACTATATAGTTTGATGACTTTCTTAGAGCAGAATCAGGATATCATAAAGGCATGGAAAAGGGATCAATCTAAGGAACTTTCCAAATATTTTATAAATGCTGCAAAATACATATTCACAAACTATAAAATACATGGTTCTATCAGCAAACACAAACTCTGGAATCTTTAAACCAGCCCCCCACATTCACAGAAAGAGTGTCCTCTGTGTCAGCGCCTGAAGTGATCGGCTCTGACAAACCCAACAGCTCCTTCGTGTCACTCCTAATGCACTTGTCACTCAGTATTATCCATCCTCATTAATGACAATGGGAAAGTTTATCTTGGGAACACGTTTTAAATCATCTACTCTTTACAATGGGACCATGAAATCTCTTACAAAACACGAGGCGGGAACTACTCTGACAACAAAGCCCCTTCCTGGCAGCTCTCTTCTTAATTCCTGTTAAAGGAGTAATCTGTTTATTATAAAATCATACAGAACAATATATTAAACAGAATTTGAAGTAAGAATAGCTAGTGTGATTTTCAAGCTTACAAGTATTTTTACAACATTTTTATTAGGCTGAAAACACTAAGTCGAGTCCTTTTTGTGTGGTTTCATGCAATCTTCTGTTCCACATGATAAACACCTTTGAAAAGGGGTTTTGTTTTACCTAATTTAAAAATTATTTTCAAGTACCAAGGAAATTAAATTGCACATAATTACTGAAAACATAACAATGTGTATAGCTTAAATAGAAGCATTTTATTAAAATGTATTTATGTATGAATTTCCTAAATAAAATACCAAAAAGTTACAACTCAAATTTCTCATGACAAAAACTCTCGCTAGCACCAGCACTAGTTTCTAACATCCTGTTTAAATCCTAAGCTTCAATATGATATTTCCTCCTCGTCTAGGAAATTTGTACAGTTAAAAACAAATGAAAGTAAGAAAGACTTCTTGATCCACATTACCTCTTAAAACTTCTAATTTGACTATCAGTTACAGTGTGGTTGTGTGTACTTCTGCTGATAAAATCAACACTTCTGAGAAATACGTTATTATGCCTTCTAATATCCTGTCACCAAAAGTTTAATGCTATTTTTTGTTTCACTTACTGTTTGATAATAAATCTTAAGTAGTTATAAAAACTTAAAATTCACATTTAATGTTAGTTTTTATCCCTTTTAATAATCTGAAGTCATCTTTATACTCAAATGTGCTACAAAAAAACCCTAAATTTTAATATGGAAACTACATAAATCTATAATTCATGAAGCAGTTTTACTTCAGAGCTCAAAGCTATTATGTTAATATTTGTAACTAATGCTTTACTTGAAAAGAGAAAAAGTTAATACACAAGATATTATTACTGTTACCTGGGCTCCATCCTCAAACTTTTAAGTAAAATGTATTTTTAAAACCCCATAAAATTGTCACTGTAATTCACATTGTTTTATACAAGAAATCTTAGGACAACAAAGATAATATATGCACAAATCACAATTTCTCATATATTAGGTATTTATTCTGAATCCAGCAATAGAATTTGGAAAATATCAACTTATGTACAGCTTCAGAGAAGTCAGTGCTAATGGTAGAGAGACTGTGTCAGCATCCGAACAAATCTGGGAGGCAGAAAGGGGTGCTACAGAGAAGGGGGCTCCTAGTGACTATGGAGAGGTTGGCTGAGGACACACAAGGGAACTGGAGGAAGGCGTCTCTGAAGCACCTTCAACTCGCTTCCAGTTTTTACCTTTTAAATGTAGGTATTTTTTTCACAGACGTTGGTTGCAGCCCGAGGAAAGACAGGTAGTTCTCAAAGATGGTATTACTTCTACAAGTAAAAATTAAATGTGTGCTATTTTTCAAATAAAGTATAATTTTAAGACTATAAATTATATCCACCAATGGACAATTTTCTCAATTTTACTACAATATGTAGGGGATCTTTCTCATAGCACTGTTTTCTATAGATATTTTTGGCTTTAAGTCCACAAGACTTCAATCAAGCAATATTAGTACAAAAGCAGCCACAGACAAACATGTAGGTGCAAATGTATTCCAGAAGTTTATTTTAAAAATGGTGTGGCTGTGCTGAGCTGACTGCCCCAGAGCAACAGGACACACCGGTCTCCCACTGCCTCTCCTGACATGTGTCACACGGACCACACACCAGACCCTGCATGCAGCAGGAGTGGACAGGACGCCAGAGTGACTGAAGGACACGCCAAGAAGCGGCCAGTGCTCAAGCGTTCTGAGGGGCGGGTCACACCTCCAAAATACACTTCCATGTAATACTTACATGTTTTCAAATGTGAAGAAAATATGCTTGTGAGTTACGCACTACACAGCTTTGCTTTTGAATGTTAATTGTCCTTAATTTAAATTTCTGCTGGATCAAAATGATTTCCCAGGAGGAAATTCTGAAAAAGCCAAACTAGATTGGAACTTGCCAGCTGCATGCACCCTAAAAGGTCAGTGGGAGGCTTCTCCTGTAAGGAAAGGCCTCGCTATGCCTATGATGGAGTGGCATTAGTTATATTACTGCTAAAGCAGATCTCTACAAATGTAAAATACTCAAAGTATATTCAAATTCCACTTTAAACAGCTCCTTCACCCATAACTCGTTGTTTCACAGATCTATAATTTTTTTGTTGTTGTTAAGATCCAGGAAAGCACATAGACAATAAAATGAACTACACATGCCCCAGAACACCAGGGACACTGACAGGAAGCTCCTGGACAGTGGGGCTACAGGTGCACAGGGCTTCCCATGGGGCAGTGCGGCTCAGTTTCACTCTGCTCTGGAGACCGTAAGAAACCAGTCTAAACTCACAGCCAACACCAGGAGCTCAGTGAGGAGAAACTCGCTGACACTTAGGAATTTAGAAAATTCATCCTCAGAACTAAGATGAAGCTTTGCAAATAATGATCAATGGCCATAAAATGTTGATTATGAAATAAAGACTTCAGGAGCATGTCAATCACATGCCAACTACAAACTGCTATCTCATCGACTTATCTTCTAACCTAGCAGTAAGTTCTCTCTACCTCAGCTAACTAGTTTATAAGATCCTTGGCTGATACTTGCTGAAGGTCATTTATGTAAAACCTCAGAAATATCGGCAGCATCTGCAGAGGATCCTCAGCAGCACTCTCAGTAAAACAGGGAGAATCCATGGCCACACCCTCTGACTTGTTGAGCTATAATTCTGATGTTACATGGGCTGATGTAGTCCTGATGAGTCCTGATGAGTCCTGATGTGTCTAGGACTCACGTGTTTGTTTGTGCGTTTCAGACTTGTGAGCACCTACCTGGCCAGACACCAACCTCGGAAAAGGGGCACAGTGCTGAGTGCTCAGTCCTGCCTCTGGTGCTCTTACCCATCTCCCCAAAGCTCTGATACTTTATTATAAAGAAGAAAATGTTTTCACCCTTGGTTTTATTTTTATTCTAAAGTCTGAATTTATTGAAAAACCAGATAACTACACTCAGTACAGCGTCACTGAAACTTCACCCCAACAGTATGAGAAAGGCTCTGAAAGATGGTTAAAATAAACCACTACTGATTTGATTACTTTTCCATATTTATCCACTGTAGGGTTTGAATTTCAATATAAGAAAATGAGCTGTAAATGAGTCCTAGCATTGTATGTTATATATTGTGAAATAGAAAATGCTCAATGTAAAATAAGGTGAAAGGGGACAATGTTGAGATTGTAACAAAAAAGTAAGGAAACAAATTTTATATATATGGGGGGGTGGTAGGGTGGATGGGGCTATGGGAAAAAATGAGAATTAAGTTGTGTCTTATACTGGTACAAATCCCCATTATGGAGTGCAATCATTATGTGTATATTTAATGTACCAATAAAGATAATTAAAAAAAAAAAAAA
>PVIR01001150.1:0-135121 GCA_004026965.1 Petromus typicus | reverse complement strand
ATATTTGCTTTGATCGAATACCATGTCTCGGTTGGGTGGTATAGCATGACAAAATAATTTTAGTTTTCATGCTATCTCTCTGGATAAAGATGAAGCTTTTGTGTCATGTTGGAAGAGTTTTGTAAATCAGCGGGTATCCAGTGTGGCCAGCGGGACGGGAGATGCTGTGTCCTGCGAGAACGCGGTGAGGGCAGAGTACCAGGCTCACTGTGTGCACAAGGGTTCCACTGAGCACATGGTTTAAAGAAGAGTCTGTCACTCTCTGCAAGCCACCTGACAGCAACCTTTCTGAAGAGTGTCTGTGAGCTTCTCGATGCTGTAGGAGTTTGTTATTGGAAATGATAACAGTTACGGCCAAAGAGGACTCCAAGACAGAAGCAGTAATATTGTCATATTAGTTAGAAAAACACTAGTGTCAGGACTGAAGAAATGGGAACAGCTTATGTATTTGCACATGCCATGAGATATATATGCATTGGGTGATAAAATTTCAAAGACAGGATTTGTAGCCTGGCATAAAACTCAGAGTTAATTGGAAATAATTCTAAGATGATCGGGCCCCTCGGGGAAGTGGCGGCCGGCATTAGCATGTTTCTCTGATGTGTGTGCTTCATTGGTCTGGACTGGCACTGACCATGCACTCCACTGCCGATGGAGAGACTGATAGACTTGTTTCTACGAGGCAGGCGCAGTGTTCTGAGGGCCCAGAGCCCGCCTCTCGAGGAAAGACCAAGTCACTGACTGCTCAGCGAGTGGAGACAGGATTTCAGGGCATTGAACTCTGTGTTTGGAGAGCTGAAGAGCTGCCCCGGGAGAGGGCAGCATCTTCCTGTCTTGCTATTTCAGAGTGCAGAGTTGCGCGCAAGGTGGGGAGAGAGGAAAGAGGTCCACGTACGGAAAGCCTGGACTGTGGGCTCAGTGCCATGCTCGGTGTGCATGTGTGATCTTTTCTTCTCCCCTGATTCTCACAGAGCCCTGAGGAAGCACCGGCTTGCCCCCCACATGCTGGGTATGTGTTGTACGGCTGGGATACGTCCCCAACTACTCCTACTTCTAATGGTGGCAACAGCTCTTAGCTCACAGTGAAAAAAAAAGATGCTGATACTGTCCTGAATGCTTTGCATGCATCGTACTTCCTTATCCTCACCAGGCTTAGGAGATGAGCAGTGTTTTCTGTCCATTTCCCTGATGAGGCAACTGAGGCCCAAGGGCTGCAGCACTGACTTGATGTCACCTGTTAGTGGCGAGTGGGACCCAAAGCCGGCCAGTGGCCTGGAGTCGGTCTCAGCTCACCCTCTGTCGTTCTGCTCACAGTACATGCTCTGGGTGTTGGGCTCTGTATGGGACAGCTTTCCTCCTCAGAGCGAGGTGGCAAAGTGAGCGTTACTATCCCCATTTTATAGAAAAAGCAAAGTTCAAAGGGAGTCAGGGCTTTTCCCTGAGCCAAAGACCGAGTGATGCTGCGCCGCACAGCTGACTGTGCAGAGCAGAGGTCGGCTTGGGCTCTGGTTTCCTGGAGGTGAAGAGTCTGGGACAGAAAGTTTCCCACAACCAGAGCGGCCAGAGCCCAGGGTGGGTTGCAGGAGGCAGAGAGCTGCTTGGGGGCTCCGTGCTCTGGAACGGTGGAGGAAGGTCTGTGTCAGCTGGTGGGAGGAGTAGGGGACAGGGATGCGACACCATATACCTCGCTGAACCGGGTGTCAGTGAGCTTTGCTCCACTCTGGGAGCTGATGCTGCCGTGTTTCTTGCCTGGGTCTCCAGGGTCTCATTGTCCCCTCTAGCACACGTGCTGTGCCCACTGGTGTTGAGTCTGGCTGTGGGGCTGAGATCACCATGCTGAGATGTCACTGGACAGTATTTGACGCGGTGCTTGGGACACGTCGTCTAAGTCGGCAGCACGTGTTGTGAGCAATGGAGGCAGAGGGTGGGTGAGGGCTTCACCAGGCGACAGGGTGAACCTGCAGGAGCAGGCCAGCTCTCCCTCATGGTTCCCTGGCCGCGAGGGTCCACACCCTTGGTTGGTCTTTCCACGCTGTTTACCGAGCACCCAGGCGGGGCAGGGGGTTCCCTGGCGTGTCTCTGCTGAAGCTGTCTCCTCTGCGCTGTCTGATTTTCCCTCTGAGGGTCTGTGGGTGACAGTGTCTTCCTACTCGCATGTGCAGAGGATTCTTTGTCCTGCATGCTGCCCTGTGCTGTCTTCTGACACCGTCTTTTTGTACTTTGTCCTGTGAGTGCCGGATGAGGGGCCCTGTGTGTACTGCGCGTTTTTCTGCCCCCCCCCCCCCCGTTCCCTCTGTGGACCTGCCGTCCATATATCTTGCAGACATTTCGGACTCTGCTCTGAATCCTCGGTGCCGCTGGCGTCTCGGTGCATCCTCTCCCTGTCCTGCTGCCCGCTCTCTGCTCCCGTTTCCCCTCAGAGCTGATGAGCACGTCCAGTTTTCGGGCCGCCTCCCCCCAGTGCTCAGATGCTGCTCGGATGTCACTGAACTGTGCACTGTGCCGGGTGTTTGCAGGTTAGGAAGGAGGTGTGGAAGGAGGCTGACCTGATAGAAAAATTAGGGTTTCCCACAGTCTGGGGGTGATTTTTGGCCCAATTTGGGGCTGAGCTGGGGACAGATTTCTGAGCTGGTGGTGACTGGCTGCTCTAGCTGGGCAGAGTGGATGCTATTTATGGCGATCGGCTGACATCTTTGCTACATTCTGCTTTGTGTATGTGAGATGATGGCTGCGAGGTCCCTCTGATAAACTGGGGTGCACTCCGAGGACTCTGATGAAATAACTGGCTGAGATTCAGTTGAATTACAGAACAAGCAAGATGGTGGCTCGTCTCGTGTGTCACTGTGAGTAGGAAAGCTAGAAACACATACACACGAGCAAGCATGCGCGCACAGAGGAGGCTGAGTTTATTTGCAGCCTTAGTGGTCCAGTGGTTGATTTGTTAAATTTCCATTCAAACGCTGGTGGTTGGTGGATGAAGAATAAATGCAGAGAAGCCCATAATGGTGAGCATCTTACCTTTGGGGTGGGCACATACCCTGTCATTTTGGGGGGTGACAGAGGCCATCTTTCATCCTCTGGGAAGTCTGCTGTGGCACGCAGGTGCCATTGGTCACACCGAGTCTCAGAGATGGAGAGGACGACGGTGGACCCTTGCGCCTGAGTGAGCAGCGCCCGCCCCAGTCAGGAAGCTCTCAGTTACCGAGGAGGTCTCGGTACATCTGTGTATTCCTGGTCACAGCAAGTTCATTTCTGAGCTGTCCTGGGAAAGCCTGTTCCTCTTTGCTGCGGAGGCTACTCTTTCTCTTCAGGCTCCCTGTCAGGCCCGCTGTGCGCTCTGCTCTGCGGCCCCCGCCCCTGCCCGCCCTCCCTTCTTCCTGCATACCTGTTCTCCTTTCTCCTTTCCCGCTCCCTATTTTGCTTCCTTTCTTGCAAAGATAAAAGAAAAAGGATCATCGTTAAAGAAATTTCAGACTATCTGTTACATGCCGGTGTCTTTATCTTCTTACTGAAATTTCCCTTCTTAAAACAGATTTTTCTTCTTTAAAAAAATGGAGGGGGGAGAAAAATATTAGAGCAAACCTGTATAAAAGCTGGAATCTTCCATGGATTTCATTGTTGCCAGCTGCATGCTAATTCTCCTGGGCGGGGTTGTGCTGTGAAATATAATTCTTTATTTACCGTCCTCCACTCAAGTCTTTGCATTGCACATTTGCATCTCTTGTGACCTTTTCTTTGCATTTATAACTGCTTCTTTTCACCCATAATCCAAAAATAAGCGTGCATTCCTACAGAGAAATTAAAGGGAGCTGTCAGTGGAGAGTTAATATAGTTAAAGCGTCCTTAACTCTGCTACAAACCTCTTAAATAATTAAAACTGTACGCTCCAGGAGTCAGATTTGCATTTCTTTCCCAAGTTTATTTAGCATACTTTGTTACAGTCAATTAAATGAGAATGTTCTGTTTCATTTTCTTTGCTTCGGGTTGATCACTTTGCCTTTTGATTCTTATGCCCTGGTGTAATTTCACAGTGCTTAGGCCTCTGAAACCATACATATATTAATGCAGATCTATACATACACATTAGCAGGAGCTCTGTTTTTGCTCAGGAGACTCTTTGCCTCGGGCACTGGAGCATTGCCCAAAGCCTGAGGTGTCACCGGAACTGCAGATAATTCATGCTAGTAAAGATAGAATTGGACAAGATCTCTGGACATCCGATTCTCTTTCTTAAGAACTCTGCTATTTGGTGTCGCTTTCCCGCCTCCCAATTTGACTTGTCAATCTGGTAGCAAACGCAAGATGCAGGTGCCGAATGGTGAGCAGGAAGAGCAATGTGGGTGCTGTCTCGCCACCCTGCGGTTGGCAGAGCGTGTGTGGAGGGCTCTCTGGAAATGAGGGCACTGCGTAAATTATGCATGTTGAAGAAGGAATAAATTAGTTGTCCATTTCCTGATGAGTGCTGGGGTCAGGTGAAGTGGGATGACAGAGAGGTAGCGTTATTTTGCTTCCCGAGTTGGGACTCAGGTTCCCTAGATTTCATCCTAATTACTCTTACCAGTTTCTGGGTTATGTCTGATTCTGTATGTAAGATGCTAATTCCTTCTAATTTCCTACCAGGTAAGTAAGACTGTTTGAATTTTCCCAGTGGGATCATGGCTGAGGAAACGCTGTCCCACCCAATGCCGCAACCTGTTCCTCAATGTAAAGGGACCCTCCTGCCTCTGCCCCCTTTGTTGTGGGTGTGCGCGCGGCTAACAGTGGCTATGTTATGTGCGATGACAATTGCCAGGGTTCTGACGTGTTTAACTGTTATGGGATCTGTTATGTCTACTTCAGGGTCGACCCCATCCCATATGACACTCCAAAACCAGCGGGCCACACGCGATTTGTCTGCATCTCAGACACACACTCCAGAACAGATGCTATCCAGATGCCTTACGGGGACATCCTCCTCCACACAGGCGATTTCACCGAGCTGGGACTGCCCTCAGAGGTTAAGAAGTTTAATGACTGGTTAGGTAAGGAATGATTGCGCTCTGGCCACCCCGATTAACCTTTCCCGTCCGAGTGTCACTCACTGCGTCCTAATTGAATTAAAGCCCTCGGAAGCCAGCTCAGCCATGTCTCGTATGATATGCGGCGGTGTCTAGCTTTAATCCAATCCTGTTAATTAAAGATGAATTTTGAGATATTTAATTTTGCTGTGCGTCCTTTCAGGGCCTGGCCTCAGCAGTGCTGGGGCAGAGGGACTGGAAGCTGTGAAAGCCATCTCCTCGCACTCCTGGGCTGGAATGAGGGTGCTCCCTGGCACACAGGAGACCTGCAATCATATATTTAGTTCATTGGCTCTGCAATTTTTCCTAGATATTACAATCAAAACGGTACACCTGACCTAGTGGTAAGATAGCGTTTCTAAGAAATGGAAGAGGACGTCAGAGTCCTTCTTGAGGGAAGTCCCTGCGGCACAGGGCAGCCTGCGAGAGGATTTCTAAGGGTCCTGGGAGAAATCTTAAAGCGCCCTGAAAAGATCAGATATCCTGCTGTAAGGCTCTAGAGACTTGCAGTGTGAAATGCCTGTATATCTGAGACGACCCCATGGTCTGGAATTCAGTAAAATACTGGGTTCAAACTCAGGCATTCGGCAGTATGAGCCTTGCCGGGCAATTCTAGGTTTGGCATCCCTACTGTGGAAGTCAGCCTGGTGGGACAGCTCAGTGACCCCAGCACTGCATTACAAAAGGAAAGAGAAGAAGACAGATCTTTTTAAAGAATTCTCCTGTCTTAGGGGAAGTAAAGAAGTGGAAGGATTCTGAGAGCTCAGAATCTGCAAAGACCCTGCAGGATTATGAAACTACCCTGGGAGAAAAATGCAACAGAAATCGTGGCAGACTCTAAAGATGGCTCAGAGGACTGAGGCAGAAGCTTTAAAATTCTGTTTTCTGTCGAACTGAAACGATTTGAGAAAGTTTTAAGTTATGGAGTAAATGATAAAATGAATGTGTTAATGGAAAACCGATATTCATTACCTTGGGAGGAGTATTTTTAAAAATAAACATAATAAACCTCAGAACATAACTTTTTATTTTTCATGGGGTCTTGCATATCTGTTCAGCTTGTAGACATCTGGGAAATGCCATTTTTACTCGTGGCTCTTTTTGTTTAATAGTTTTGGTGAGACTTTTGCTGTTTTTGCCTGACTTCCCCATTCTTCCTTAATAGCGACCTGCCCTTTTTGTAGCTGGTTATTCCTGTGTTTAACAATCTGAACATGTAAACTGATGTCGTTTTTTCTGTGGGAGGCCAGCCCTGGAATGTGGGCTTGGTGTGTCTGGCCTCAGTTTGCTGGATGGTTTCGGAGCAGGCAGTAAAGGGGCTCACCTTCCGTCATTAAGGGCTCTTGGGCTGCTGGCATCGTGGTCCCGAGGGCCCCGTACCCTGTGCTCAGCCCACTGTGATCTTGGCAGCCTCGGGTGGCTGAGCTGTTCTCTTCACGGGTTGTTTTATAACTGGACCTTGCTACTTGCATGTTTCGGCCTCAGAAGTCTGCTGTCACGTGTGCTCGTCCCCTCCTCCTGGACACTGTCATGGCTGAGCCCTTTGCAGTTGAGTCATCTGGGTCAGCGTCCTCACAATCGCAACCTCTGGGTGACGAGTGGGTCTCAACAGAGGCACCGTTGAGCCACCAGAGTTGTTGGCTTCTGACCTGGGAGCAGTGCTGGTGAAGGTCCCAGAAGCCCAGGGGTCAGCTGCTGAGCCCACAGTTCACCTCTGCCCCTCCCTGTCCCTCCACAGGAGCACTAACACTAGCACGCTAACACTAGCACAGGTGGCTAACACCACCTGCCTTTCTGGGGTGCTCTGCAGGTTAATCAGTATATGACTGCTGCTGGTGAGCTTTTGGGTTCTTCATAACTGGGTGGGGAATGTGGTGTGCAAACCAGCCACAGATATGTGAAGGGTAAAAACAAGAGGTCAGAGGGAGGATTTGGCAGAGTAGAGGTGAACTCTGGGAGATTTTTATAAGGGAAAGTACTGCATGAATGGAAATGTGCCGTAGCTAAGGAAATGAAATGATAAGGAATTAAAATGCAAAGACTCAGCTGCAGGGTCAGTTCCTCCAGTTCTCAGCTCTGCTGTGATCTTGGGAAGCAGGAAGAAGAGATCTCAGCATGGGGTGCGGAATGAAGCCACAGAGAGCCCTGGGGTGTGGGAAGAGATCTGGATCCCATAGTGCAGGCGGACGATAGCTTCCTGTTGCCCCAGCAACCTCAAGGGCCCAGAGGGTGAGGTGGATGTGTTGGCCTCTGGTGTGCCATCAAGAACTGCAGCCACTGGGTTGCCTGGCAGAGCGGAGCCAGGGTCAGGTCACCATAGGATTCCCACACAGTGGGACCTGGGCACCGTTTCTACCTCGATGCCTCGTAGCCTGATGTGCTCTGGGCCGGGCTTTGGGGGTTAGAGCTGCTGTGCTATTAGAAGGTGGGTCTAGTTGGAAGAGGGGTCCCCGACAATGTGGCCTATGTGGCCCCTCCCTGATGCTCTTGGCTTCCCTACCAGGCCATGTGCCGTGCATTTCTGCCTGGAAGCCAACAACTGTGCCTGAAACTCAAGCCAAAGTAAACCTCTCTTCTGTTAACATCGTGTGTTGTCTTAGCAGTGAAGACAGTGCCTGAGACGGGCCTTCACTCCCTGGCACACGTCCCCCAGATGAGGCTGGCCTGATGCTCTTCAGATTGATTGTCTTCCACTGATTTTTGGCATCTAGTGTGGACCGTGGTGGTGGAAGGCCACCAGGTGTCCTGAGGCTGGAGCCTCTCGTGCTGGTTCAGCAGTGGCTGTCCCTGGAGTACCCCTGAGAGGGCTCCTGCTCTTCCTGTTTTATGGATTAGGAGCCGGTAGCCCTGCTGGAGGCACAGCCCAATGGTTGTGGGGCACAAGCAAAGCCAAGTCGCTGTCCTTTGAGCATGCTGGCTCAACTGGTCGCAGGGCAGTCTGCCTTCCAGTGTGAGCCCTTTGGCTTGATTATTCTGTGAAAGTAGGAGTGGGTTTGGGGGTCCTGGGATTCTTGTAGATTAGGCTTCAACTAGAGAAGTCCTGTAGCTTCTGGCTGCCAAGTAGCTGTGCAGCCACCTGCTATTCAAGCAGGCATTTGAAAGGTGTGTCTAAGTCCTGTTGGGCTTGGCCTGACCGCAGAGCCCAAGGGTCCACCACGGGCTTCCAGTGTGTTTTGAGAGGAAGAGTACTGGGTAATGTGTGCATATGTCACCTGGCAGGTTGACACACAGGTTGTTAATCCTGGCTGAGGTGTGAGAGCGGTGGGCCCGGCAGGAGGAGGGCAAGGTGGGTTGGGTGTTGTAGGGGACGATGGGGGGACCTGGCTTGGAATCTGTAGGCGGTGACAAGTGTGTGTCATTGTGACAGACCCCACAGATCCAAGGCTGCCTGAGCAGGAAAGCTTGTGCCAGTCTTAGGAGGACTCGACCTGTGATCATGCTCAGCTGTGGTGTGGAGCAGAGGAGACAGCAGCAGTGGTGTAGACTCCAGACATGGTAGAAGAGTAGACCCCTAGATGTGGAACTTCTAACAGTGGCTTAGGAAGGGTCTGTTGTGACTACATTTGCTTTCTTATATTATCATTACAAAGGCAAGGTTCTGGGTGGTTCCTGCTTTCAGTGGAATGTTTGCACGTAATCATCTAGTCCCGGAGAAATCCCTTTGAACTTAACACCAGAGCCATGAACTTTTCACTGTGGCTCTTCCTTGGTCAGTTAGTGGCTGGAGCTTCAGTTTCTCCAGACCTAAAGACAGAAAGGACATACTTCCAAGGGAAATCTCAAGAAGAAGGTATGGTATGCTTAGCAGTATTGTATGAGGCATGGTTATAATCAAGTGTGACTGTAACCAGTGGCCCAGATTGTACACATAAAAGTTAATTTTGTCCCTTTCCAATGACTGTTACTTCCAGTGAACTTGTTCTTGGCTTAAAGTTTTCAAGCTGGTCTTTAGGAAAAACCTTTAGAGCCTGAGCAACCTGTTTTATTCTTATAATGTACATATATATTCCTGATAACATAGAAAAAAGTGATATGTGATAAGAAAACAAAGTTACCCATGAACAGGTAAATGCTTTAGTGTGAGTCCTTAATGGTGTTTTCAGTTGATACACAAATATCTTTTACCAAACCAGTTGTTCTCTTTTGTAGTCTTCTTTCATCTTAACAATACTGCAAGAACAAACTTTGACTTTAATAAATATGACTAAGATACGTTCCCCCAAAGAAAGCTTTTGTTGTAACACACACATATTATACAAATTTATATATATGAACAGTGCAAAGTAGAAAATAGACAAATTCCTTGTAATCCCATCTCCAAAGTAATCACCATTTGTTGTATGACAGTTTAGAAAGTTTTTTTCCTTCATTTATACTTCGAGTGTACTCAAGAGCCTCAAAATCCTCTAAAGACTTTTGTTTAACAATTATTTTAAAAACTTAACGTAACTGTGCATATAATATTGTACTTGGAAATGAAAACACATGCCTTGTATCAGAATAGGTTTCTTCTCTGTGGTGGACTCTAACCCATTCCGTAGCATCTCTGCTGCTAGACATCTGAGGTGTTTCTGTTTATTTACTGTTATGTACACTGGTGTGTTGGAACCCTCATTTCCTCCCTTTGCAAACATCTTTAATTACATGCAAAGAATCCTTGTTTCAATCAATATGTATTTTTAAACAAGACATTTTTATTATGTCTTACTCAATTTCCCTCTGTAGAGATTGCAGTTTTCCCTTAATATTTAAGGTACTACTTGAGAATTTGTGCCACATTTTAAAAAATATCCTCATTGTCAGCAAACCATCTTCCTTCAAGGACTTTTTGAAAAACCACTGCAAAGTCTTCTTTCTATTTGTGAAATTCGGCGTGATTATTATAAAGGGGAAGTAAATAATGACAGAACAAAATTGAAATTCTCAGTCACGTTAGTGTTTGTTTCCTGTCCTTGGGACAGATGAGCTGACGCCTGCGTCTTAAAGGAGAGATTTCGTTCGGCTCATGCTCTTGGAGGGCTCAGTCCATGGCAGGTGGCTCTAATGCAGCAACAGCATGGTGGCAGGACGTGGGTGATGAGAGCTGCTCAACTCATGGCAGCCTGGAAGAGAGACAGGGGAAGAAAGAGAAAAGAAGGGCTGGGAATAAAAGATACACCCTTCTCATCACACCCCAGTGGCCTCCCTTCTCCCACCAGTCTCTAGCTCCTAACAACCCATCTAGCTACAAACTCATCAGGGAATTATCCACGGGTGAATCCAGCACCTCCGTGATCCTTGTGAGTTTCAGGTTGAATTAAAGATTTTGCTTTTTTGAAACAATCAAAAACTATTAGGAGCTAGAGCTGGTTGAGTGAAGATGTGCTGTTTTGAATAAAGCGGTCGCCTTCCAAAAGGCCACTTCTGAGCACATGAGACTTGTGAGACCTTCCAGGCTAAAGCACAGCACTACGATATCCTGTCACGGCAAGTCCTGCTCACAGCTGGGGTGTGTAATATGAGACAGCGCCTGCCCCTGCATCGAAGGCGTCATGGTAGCAGGGTGTGGGAACTGTGCACCTGTCCACATGTGACCTGGATTCAGCACTGTTGATTCTATGATCTTCAACTCATTCATCTGTGAAAGGAGAAACATTACTGCTTAACACATCTAACCTCCCAGGACTATTGTAAGGTTGAGCTGGACAGAGCAGACCCAGTGTGTATAGATGGTAAATGGGAAATGTAGCAGAGTGCTGGGGTTTCCCAGCATGCCTCACTCTCCCTTCCCTCCTGGAGGGAGAAATGCGGGAGGGACGAACTTTAGGGAAAGCCGCCTTGCAGTGTCTTGTGGCACCCTGACCCACTCTAATTGGGCAGCAGACGAAAGTGTAGGCATAGTGCTTTGCCTGGTCATTGGAAACTGGGGATCGTCCCCTTTCTAAGAGGACACACGTGACCCTTTGTCTTCAATTCTGCTTAACCCCTAGACCACCAGGAAGAGAGCATCTGTCCTCTTCTGCTCTCTGTCTGTGTCCTGTCCCATGTCCTGTTCTCCTAGTGTTGCTTCCCCTTTTTATAACCTTGTTGTCACCCCACCAATCCCAACATGCCAAGGCTTTCACCAGGTTCCTACGAGCCATTTCCAGATCAGAGCCATTCCATGCAGTGCTCTTCAAGTATGGCTTGCAGATTTAATTAAATATTTTTTAACAATGAAAAGTTATTAGGACTGGAGCTGGTTGAGTGAAGACATGCCATTTTGAGTGAAACACAGTGGTGAGATTGAGGACAGCTGTTTTCTGGTGAGGTGCCTACTGCTTCCCCAAGGGGGGCTGCAGAGATATTGTGGCCCAGACAGGGTATGGGGCATGTATTGTCTCATAGCCCATGACCACCTAATGGTCAGAGGTAGTAGGGAGGTAAAGGTAGGAGTCTTTAAGAAGGGCATGATTTACAGAGGAAAATTAGTCAGAGCTCCCTGGAGCCCAGTGTACCCGTTCTTACTGTGGAGAGCTTTGTCCCCACGAGACTTCTTCTGAACACAGTGTCTGATATTCTGTCCTTCTGAGTCTTACATTCATAATCTGGTTTTTCTAGTTACCACCCTAGAATTATAATTTGTTTCATAGCTTCTTAGCTTCAAGCAGTTCATTTTTTTAGTGCATAACTCTGAATTCCAGTAGGTGTCTGTGTGCTCATGTCTCGTGTGGTCAGTGGCTACGACACGTGCTGTTTGTGTGCAGTCACGTGGGGGGCAGTGTTTGCTGAATCCAGACTGATTTGTGTTTTTTATCTCTATCCTTTGTGGCATTTAAAAATCGTTTTTTGTCCTAAAGTGAATTATTTCGTGGTCTAAATCATATGTGTTTATATGAATACATTTTGTCAATAAGAACAAAATTAACTTTCTGGTAAAGTTCATTTTTGATATAAAATTATGTTAAAGCACTTGAGAGAGAAATGAACCTTAACTAAAAATAGTTGGATCTCTCAGATAGGTAAGATTGGATTTGTTCCATGAGAAGGGATTATTAGTGACCCAAAGACTTGCTGATTAGATGCTCCATGATTCTGTGACGCTAATCCCCTATGTAATGAACAGCAGTCTTCCTAAGTTACATTATCCAGAATGCCCCCAATTTATATGACGTCTGTCTTCCAAAGGACTCAGAGTACCTGTGAGTATATGAGATCATTTGTGCTTATAGTGGTCAACAAAAGTTGATAAAGACAGTGGATGGACAGAAGATGGATGGATGGGTGGATGGATGGGTGGGTGGGTGGATGGACGGACGGACAGATGGATGGATGGATGGATGGGTGGATGGATGGATGGGTGGATGGATCAATGAGTGGATGGCCAGTAGGGGAATGGATGGAGATCCTGAGAAATGGAGGATCCTGAGAAATGGAGGATAGGTTCACAGTGGAGCCAACACAAAAGTAGGCAGGAGTTCAAGTCTCTGGACATGACTCCACTGTTTTCATTCTTGGTTCTCTTGCTCTCTTCTTTTTGAAATTTGCCCTTCTCCTGAGGAGAAGCAAGCAGGACAAGATGCCACAGTCCTTATTCTATGAGCTTAAAGAAAAATGAGTCAAACACTTTCCTAAAAAAGGTGACTTTTTTTTTTCATTTTGCTGTAGTAAATTGTATCGTTTATAAACATAAACACAGCTTTAACGTTTCTGAACCACTTAGTCCGAGAAGGAAAAGGAACCCTATTTATCATTCTAAATCCCAGAGCAAGATCTCTGTCTGCAGAAGACGCACACTTGATCCTCAGAAGAGCGCTTACGTGGTTCCGAGCATGTGGTAGACACAGAGCGGTCAAAAGCGGCGTGGGGGCAGGACCGCAGCCCTGATGACCAGGGCTGTGTCCCCAGCTGGGCCTCAGCGCTTAACTGTCTCTCCTTGTGCTGTCCTTAGTGGAGAGCGCAGGGCTGGAGGCGTGGGCTTTCACGGGTCCCTTGCTACTTTCAGTTCTGCGCTAACTCCGCCCATCTCCAGCTGGATATGCCATGGCATGGTACTCCACCTCCCTTGGACTTGCATGTAACTAGGGACCAGGTATTTTGACCCAGTAGGTGGGGATACACAGACACATCAAACACATACGTGTCACACTGAATTAATATTTCCTCAGATATACCTTTTTCTCCTGACTCTTCCTTCTGGTTCACGGGACTGTAGGCCCAGGGTCCTACTCATGTCCAGTGCAGTTGTGTTTTGTTAGATTTACTTCCCAAGTGTCTTCTGGACCGCTGCCCTGCCATGGGGAGGGCCAGGCCAGCCTATATCTATCCTTCCTGGAACTGTCTAATGATCACTGACAGCAAGGCCTTGCCTGCCGGGCCGGGGTTCACCAACTCCTGGGGTCCTCCCACGCTCTGAAGCTGGCCGATGCTGTGCTCAGTGTTTTAGGGATGCAGCATCTGAGACACAGGACCTCTCCATCTCCACACCTGTCTCTCATCAGGAGATGTTTGTGGAATGCATCTTAGGAAGGGAGGCCATTGAGTCAAATGTGACAACCCAGGATCTTTGTAGCTGGTCTGTGATCTTCCAGCTTCTCCACCCCACTTCTCTCGCTACCTCCTTGCTGTCCAGATGTGTCTGACCCGCAGTCTCCCTTCTTCTTGACCAAGGCCACTTTCTGGTCCATATTTGTCCCACTTTGAACCTTTGTACTTGCTGATCCCTCAGTTTACTCATTGTGCAGACGTCTTCCTCCTTTAGCTCTTACTGGATATTCCTGTGTATGGTCATTCTCTCCCCACATCCTGAGTGCAGCTCTTCAAACTCTGGACTTGTGTTGGGCACCAGGTGCCCCACACCTGATGCAGAAATGCTGCCCTCAGACTGGGTACTCTGGAAGCACATGGGTGACCTAGACTAGAGATGGTGTCTCTCTTGTCCCTGACATGATCTGCAGAGTAGACACTCAGTGCCTTTTTGCCGAAGGAAGACTGTTGGTCATGTCCGTCTTGCTACCTGCCTGCCACTCTTGTTCCCCTTCTTCCAAGAATGCTTCTTCATTCTTTAAGATCCTACTCAAGTTACCTGTGTTCTGGAGCCAGCGTTGGCCTTCTGGCCTGATCTTTACATGTTTCCCCTCTGTCCTGTGTTCAGACCACTGACCCTGGCCAACTCTAGGATCTCTGGTCTCTCACCGGTGAGTTGCTGCATGGTGCTCCTAGTGGCGTCTCTCCAAGTAGTGACTCTTGGCTGAGGATGTGGCTTTGCTCTTCTCCTCACCTGCTCCCCTGCATGGAGAGTGCGGCTTCCCCAGCTTCAGCCACCTCTTCTCCAGAACGGGGGGACTGTCATGAGCCGGGAGGAGGGGAAGCCCGCAGGGCCTCCTGGCAGTGGTACTCAAGGCCGTGCAGACAGTCAGGGTCTTTTTGTTGTGGCTGTCACTGCCCTGCACTGCGAACTTCTGGATGCTTTTCCAGGCCCTGCGGTAGGTCTGGGCCTGAGCACAACCTTCCTCTGGCCCCTTGCCATGGTTCTGAAAGTGCTGCTACTGTGAGGACAGCCTTCCCGTCACCCCCGCTGCCCCAGACGCCTGCAGTGCTGTCCCCTGGGTTCTGCATGACACTTCTCTGGCCTTCCCGGCGTTCGGTCTGTCACTCTACCCGATGATTCTCCACGTCCCCTCCCCACCTTTGACTGATAAATTTTCATTATTGGTTTTGCATGAACGTCTTCGGGGTTCCGCTCTGCCTGACCCCTGTGGTCACTTAGTGATTACACGCGCCAGCCGAGGTAATTTATTCACTTTGTTTTGGTGTGAACATGTCCCGTGGGGCTTGTAACTGCTGTAATCACTTGACCCCGGTGACTGTTAAATGCTTTAAACACAGTTATTTTAAATTTATAATTGTTTTCATTAAAAATCCCTTATAGTAACTTAGCTGACCTTGCTGTCAACGTGGTGCTCCGTGCAGGGCACAGGAATGGAAATATTATGATGCAAATGATACGGCGCTCGTCAGAGATCCGCGGCCAGCTGGGCACAGCTCAGCCTGCGCCTCCTCGCGTGGAGCACAGCAGGGGTGTGACAAACTGGAGGACAAGGCAGCGTGAGCACCCTGCAAGCAGCCAGGCCAGCAGCACGGGAGGGAGAGGCCAAGGTCGCGTCCCCAGGCTCTCTTGCAGACCTGTTCCCCATGAGCAACCTCAGTTGATTAGTGACTTTTTAACTCCAATTTTAATGTTCGTTTCTGGAAATTTTTCAAGCTCTCCAAAAGTCACAGAACTAATGTATGAACTCCCATTTACCTTTGTACAGATTCTGCATTTGATAATGTTTCCGTGTTCCCTCCCTCATTTCTGTGTGTGTGTGTGTGTGTGAAACTTAGCTTTATAAGATCAACACTGTCACATTTCTAAATGGTAGCTCTCAGAACGACTGCATATTGTGACAAGACACCATGCTGGTGGCATTTTGTACACATAGCAGGTGCATAAGAACCTGACTCCGGACCTGTGGCTCCAGGAACTGCGATGGGGAGGGCTGGGCCTGCCCTGCGTCACATAGCCCTAACGGGTGCTGTGTGAGCCCCCCAGTCCTGCACTGTTTAGGGGTTTGGGGTGCCCGGGAACCCAGTGGAATGGAGCACTGTCACGTGGGCTTCACTTCTCAGTTTTCAGGCTGCTCTGACAAAGATCAGAAAATGTGCTGACCTTACTGCATTAACTGATACGTTTCTGGCTCCAAAAGATGCTGCTTGGTACTTCCATTTATTTAATTCTTGGTGAAGCTGAACTTGCAACTGACCTGCTGGCCGGAAGGGCATGGTGGACTTGTGTTCAGGGCTCTGGAGGTGTGGGAAGCTCCGTGTGCTTCTGGGCGGCTGGGATGGTCCTGTGGAGACTCCGGTTGGCTCCAGAGTGGTTTCTACCAGAACTGGCCCTGGTCGGCTGGGGAGTCAGTTCAGAATGCGCCCATCCACCCTCACATTTGGTTCTGTCCATTTTAAATTTTCTTTGTTTTGTTACTTGGGGAAGAGAGTGCAGTTTTGCATTTTCATTATCGTGTCTCCCTTTTTCGGTGATGTTACGCCTAGTCGGGGCTGCTGCTGCTCACTAGGGGCTTTCCAGGGTCCCGCAGGCCCTGCTGGCTCGTGCGTGGTGAACGCAGACACCGCACTCACCTTCCCAGCTGCCCCCTTGTGTCGTCAACGTGCTTCACAGCTGCACGCCACCATGCTCGGCCTCTCTTTGGATTTTACTCAGATAAACCCTTTATTTGCTTGAATTTTCATTTTTTTATTCCTCATCCTTTTATTCTTGGCCAGAATTTCTTTTTGTCCCCTGGGAACCCTTTGATATTCTGCTAGCTGTCATTTTCATGCATAGTCTTTGGAAATGGGGGACATTTAGAATACCTGATTTTAGCATTTTTAATCATCTATGAAACATGCATAATTATAAAAGAAGTTGTAATTTCCCTTAATCAAAAATATCTGTTCCTAATTTTGGAAATTAGGGGAATTTTTTTGCGATGTTCCAGAAAAGCATCATCACACAGGAGACCAACTAATTTCTAATTTTAGTTACCCTGGTTGTATTTCCTAGCTTTTTGCACATCTGGAATTTGTTTTAGAACTACATTTAGTTCATCCTGATTGGATAGTTAAGCAGCTGACAGCAGCATGCAGTATTGATTGCCACATTTCACTGGTATTATAACACCTCTTTTGTTCTTTATGAAATTGTGTGAAACCTTTCTCCCTAGTTTTTTTTAAACTCTGTTCCAGTTTCCGGAGGAGGAACAGAATAGCTTGCGTTGCTTCTAATTTCAGGGTGCAGTTGCGCAGTGACCTGTGCTGTTCCCTTCCTCCTCTCCACTCGTCTGACTCTCCCTGACCTCCACGGTGTCTCTCTGCTTTGTTGGGGGGGAGGCTGGTGGTGAGCTTCTTTTTATTTTGATGAGACTGGCTATGAGGACAGACGTCTGACTGTAAGACAAAGAACCTCCAAGCTTTGAGTCCTATAAACTGTCAAGAACGAAATTTCCTTACTTTCCGATTCTAATCATGTTACTCAACTCTGAGAGTCATTGCTCCCCAAACTCCGAGCACTTATTACTCCTTACCACATGCATTTAGTGTTGATAACCAACCAGAATATGTATGATGATCGCTTTAGTGGTGGTAGTGGTGGTGATAATGGTCCCAGGAGGAGAAATGCAAGAGTACTTAGCTATTTTTTTTTTCTGAGATTGAGAATTGAACATAGGGTCTTTGCACCAAACTATACCTCAAGCCCTGTTCTTATATTTTTATTTTAATACAGGGTCTTTTTGCCTAGACTAGGCTTGAATTTTCAGTCGTCCTGCATCAGCTTCTCAGAATGCTGAACCTTTAGGTACACCACCACTCTTGGCTAACTGGCTGTAACTTAACAAATTTTGGCTGTTTTTAGAAACCTAGCTGATACTTTGAATTTTCATCATATATTCATCATTTGAGTTATTCCTAGAAAGCCTGAGTTCAGAAAACAAAGTAACCACAATATTTAAAAATGACTTATATTTGATTTGAGAAATGAATCCTTTCATTAGTACATTTAACAATAAGCTAATTATCGCCTGTGAAAATGAGCATAACCCCCGAGTACAGTGTGACTTCTGTATTGCAGATGTGCTTCCCGCATCTAGAGGTTGTGTTCTTTGAAGGGCCCGAGACTGAGGAGCTCTCAGAGGAGCTCTCAGGAGCCGAAAGACGTGCTGTCTGAACTCACAGGTCAGTGCAGAAGTGTGTCCTCCTCGGTTGTTTCCAACCCTCTGTCCCACTGACGCAGGACGGAGGTGACAGTCCAGAAAGTCAGATGAAGCAGGAATTGGCACAGAGAGCTATAAAGCTAGCGAGTGTGTGTTGCCGTGAGGCCACCGCTGTGTGTGAGCCTTGCCCTGTCCTCTGGGGTCGCCCGGCCTGTCCTTCAGCTGTGTACACAGTGATCAGGGGTACATGCTGTGCCTGTAGTGCAGATAATACATGGAACTTGCCATTTGCATTCCAGACTCATGCTGTTTGCTGCATCTCCATCTTGACTTGTTTTTAACTGATAAGAGTGGCAAGGTGGTTCAAGGCCACGGTGTTTGAGGTGATCTGTGTGGAGGATCCTTAGATGTTTAGGTGTTTACAGTCACGTGTACACGAGCTAGGTGACTGTGCTGAAAGGTCCATCGGCCCTGACTGGCCCTGAGATACCACAGATGCAAGTGACTTGGACAGCTGGGCATACGGCCCTCTACAGAGGTGTCCGCTGGTGCCGCCACTGCCCTGCCTGGCACTGGGGACAGTTGTGGGTCTCAGAGAGAGCAGAGACTCAGATGCTGGATGAAAAGCTTGTGTGGAGAATTTAGAAAGATCCCAGACAGAATCTTGTGTGCTCTGGAGCTCAACATTTGCCGTGGCCTGTTTGGGTAGTTCTCAGATGAGAGGTTTTAGTCTGACCTATGACCTCATTGCCTGTCCAGGCAAGGTTTATCAGACATTCTAGATAAAGCTCTGTGATAACAAGTGTGTATTTGTGGTTCACGAGTCAGTGCACGTGGGCGTGACTCTCATGTCGGTTATAAATAAGCTAAAATGCATTCCAAGGTGAGATTTCATCCTGCAAGGTAGAATGGAGGAGCTTATACTTGAAGGAGGGTCCAGCCCCCTAGGAATGGCCTGTCGAAGGCCAGCAGGGACTTCCGTCTCGGCAGACTTGAGGTGCACACTTCCAGCGGGGTGGAGTCTGGAACTGTCTCCCCTCTCACTGAGGTCCTGCTCCGTCCCCCGGAGGATGGAGGCACACAGAGCGGCGGGTGCAGCAGACCTGGGGCTTAGGCTGTGGCAGAGCTACTGCAGCAGCGCAACACAGACGCTTCGGGATTTCTGGGTAGCTCCTTCATCAGATGTGTGTGTACAGTGTTACGTACCTCCGGCTGCAGAATCCGACAAAATTCCTCACTATTGAAGTTTTTAAAAATCCCTTTACCATATGCTTAAATCTGTCCTTTTAGAAAATGTGAGCTTGTGGTATTAAGAAATTGCCCAGTATTCAGGAGGCTGTTTTTGAATGTCCCGGTGTGAAATAGAGATGCATACCAACCAACAATAGCTACAAAAATGAGATCCTTCACAGAGCCCCGCCCTGCCTTCCAGTCGGTGAGAACAGTGTTTTGGGGTCAAGGGCGAGCTGTCTCAGGGAACAAGGGTGCCAGGGTGGGGGTGTAGCGTGGGGGTGGGGAGTAGCAAATGCTGCAAACTTTAGTATAATGCAGAATGTTGAAAGAAATTTTATCCCATCATAAAGATTAGCAGGCTGTGTAATTCAATTTAAAATTGGTTGGCGTGTCCTGACTATTATAAGGCCTTCCTCTTTTGTTTTATTGCCATTCCATTATTTTATGTCACCCGCCCCTCCAGAGAGGAGCACACGGCTGACGTCTTTCCACTTTTGCATCCGTTGGAGAAATGGTTGGTGAATGTAAGAGATTATGTTCAGATGAGTTACGAAAATGCTTGCTCAATTGAATGCGCCCTTGTTTTCTTTCTCTATTTTATTTTTTTAACATAAAATGATTTTCTTCTGCACAAACAACCGTTGAGAGTGCGATTCTTCTGAAAGCATTTTCTGGACACAGGGCTTGGTTCTCAAAACCCAGCGTTAGCACTTATCTGCAGTGTCCTGGGCATTACGGTGCCATTGGAAACCCAAACGCCAAAGCTTCTGTTAATGCAAGACCGACAGACCCACGTCTGATGGCAATTACCCAGGCTGGGGGTTAATAAGTGTCCTTCGAATGACTGTCTTTATTTTCTTTATTACAAGAAAAATGAGCTGCTTCTGGAGCTGAGCCTCCTGCTTCTTGGGCGCAGCCTGGGTGACTTGCTAATTAACTGTTTGGGTTCCAAGGCTTCCTGGGCTCTGCTCCATTTAATATACATGTTAGGGAAATCCTAAACCCATTAGCCAAAGTGGCTGAAAAGAATGAAGTGAAATCTGGCCAACACTGGCCGAAATACCCCTATTTTCTGTACAAGGAATGAAGAGCTAATGACATAAATCCTAACGAGACTTCCGCATACCAGGGACTCCTGGGAAGTGCACACGCCCGTTAGTTGTTCACGTGCAGTTTTTTCCCAGTGGGAGAGACACACAGTTCTGCCTGTGCTCTGCAAGACTTGCTGCGAGCAGAGTGGAAGCCATGGCTGCTCTCTGGAGCACTTGGTGAAGAGCAGCCCTCTACCTGCTGGGGACACTGTGCAGCTTGGCAGTGTGGCTGTGTGTAGGGTGGCATGTGGCCTCACAAGCCTTGTTCACCCTGCTGCTCCTGGGGTTGTGTCTCTGTCTTCTGGCACTCTCGCTGCAGGAGATAGCACGTGGCCGTGGAGTCGCATGCCTGCTTTGTTTTAGCGCCTTATGACCAGTCTAGCCTTTTAGGAAGTTCCAGAAGCAGCTGTGACTTCGGGTGGGTGGGACTCGGACATTTTGTCACATGGTGGGCTGTGTCCTGCCTGGTGCCCCCAAGGTGTGCTGGGCAAGGGAAGTGAGGGCTGTCAGGAGGCAGGGAACGTGGGGCCCTCAGGTCTGGGAGGCTCCAGGAAGCATGTTATCCTTGACTTAGGCTCCTGCTCCACGAGGACTTAGGCTGTGTAGGTCCTCCCATGGGAGGGGAGAGGAAGATGTGAGTGAGCTGGGGACACAGATGGTCCCTGCAGAGTCCAGGGACCAAATCTGTGGAAAGGGCTGATGATCCTTGTTGCGTACCGTGACTGTGAGGACTCAGGAGGTTACTGAACAAAGACTTCAGGACGGTGCCTGTGGAGGGAAAGTGACGCATGTGTTCCCCTAGACTCAGTCACTGCCTGACCATTTGACTCAGCATTTGTCACGGAGAGCAGAAGATACGGAGTTTTGTTTGTTAATAATTGAGCTTGTGGAAGGGCAAATGGAAGTCAAATCACTCAGGAGGCTTTGGGCCGGAGGAAACAAAATGGCGGGACTTACTGTCACATGTCACAAGCGTGTGGGGGAGCTGTGTCTCCAGATCGGGAGACGAGATGCAGGGGAAGGCGGGGCGGTAGGAGCCAGCTCCTTCAGGGTTTGCACTGCTTTCACACGCACCTCTGCCCTAAACTTGGAGAGTGACCGCCAGCATCTGGGGCCTGGCATGGGATGTGACAGTGCCCAGCAGAGAGAGAGAGAGACACTCCCTCCAGCGTGTCTCTTTGTGGAGGGGACAATCACCTGCCAGGGCTGGATGACACAGAGTCCCTCCATAGGTCCCAGGCTGGGGAAGCGGATGTCCTGATGAATGGAGATTCACTAGCTGGGTGTAAGAATGGGCACTCCTGTCCTGAGCTCAGGGCGCTCTGGGGAGAGGAAGATGTGAGTGAGCTGGGCACCCTGCTGTCCAGGCTAAATGAGGTGGCTTTGAGCAGGCTGACGCCGGAGTCCGCCACGATCCGTCTTCCAGTCAGGCTTCTGTAGGAAACTCTAAGGGCGTTTTTGTGAGTCAGGGCACAGCACCTTGGTATGGTGTGGCTGGTGACAATGACAGCCTTGAGGAACTGTTAGACAGACCATGTTTATCAGCTTGTTTCCTAGTTTTATTTTGAGGCGTTTTCATTTTTCTTTTTCTTGTGTTGCCTTCCTTCCTCCCTCCTGCGCGTTTGGCTCTGGCCTGTGCTGTTGAGCAACCCAGCTCCTCTCTAGGAGGAGAGGTTTTGAGCCCCGTGGTCTTTGCCAGTAGAAATGGTGATGGGAAGGAAGAGTCCAGAGTTCTGGTTCCAGAGGTGTGAAAAGCTGAGCCCCCGTGGGACACTGCATTTGATGACTGGGTCTTGCCAGCAGCAAAGCTCTTCTTTGCCACCTGGAGCTGGCAGTCAAGATGCCTGAGAGCCCATAAAGCTGCCCTTCTATCCTTCCAGCTCTTGAATTGTCGCCATCAAGTGGCATCAAGACTTGGGAGGATAGTTGGCTGAACCTGAGCCTACCAGTTCAGGGTCAAGGACCGTTGGCCAGACCAACAGGAAGAGAGACAAACTCAGAGGTCGAGGCCTGTGGAAAACAGCTGTATCTCGTGGGTCCGTAGTTCTCACAGTTTTGAACCTGTGCTCTACAGTGTGGACTGGGAGGACTCTTTGCCTCTGGACTGGAATAAAAGTTGGGCAAGAGTCTTCTCTTTTCTCTCCTTAAAAGGTTGTGTTGCCGCTGAGATCGTGTCTCAGTTCTAGAAGATGGAAAAGAAAGCAGAAGTGCAGAAGGAGAATGTTTTTCCTCAAGATCTGGCCTGGTCTTACCTAGAGAATCAGAATCTCCCAAAATGGAGACTGGAGTCTGATATTTTTTAAAACCCCTGAATAGTTCAGAAGACTCAGATGTTTGGGATCGCTAGCCTAGTGGAGCTGTAGCAGGACTTCCGGTAACTGAAGCCCTAGGGTCCTCAGTTCTCATGTTCTAGGAATTGAGTCCTGTGGGGCAGGTGCTGCCCTGGGATTCCACTCTCAACGTGTTTCTGCCACAGCAGACTCATTTTTCAATGCTCTTCTTTAATTCAAGATTCCTCATGAAGTTTGTCTTGGATAGTTTTCCCTGTACCGCCCCATCCCACATGAACAAAAATGATCAGTTTGTGGTCCAACATAGAGTTCTGTGTGACTTCGTATCCTCACCTAGACGTTATAGAAAAGTGAGAGAAACCTTTGAACTGCCATGACCAAGATGCAGACAGTTGGAGGTGGCCAAGGAGAACGACTGTGAGAGAGGGACCTGAGACCTAGCAGCAGAGTCCTGGCCACATTCTCTTCTCAGAGCTTAGTCCAGTTGGCACAGTCCTCGTAGGACATTGCATCATTGCCTTTTGGACGTTTCTTGGTTAAGCTGTTGTGTTAAGACAAACCACAAAGGTAAAGGACAAGAAAGTGAGCAGATAGGTTGGAATTGTTGAACTGATCTGAACTGCCTACCGCTGCAGCCAGTACCACCACCACCACCACCATAATAATACAAACACCACCAACAAGACCACAGCTCCACCATCCCATCATCACCACCACCAATACCAGCACAACCATGAGTATCAACTGTACCACCACAAACATCATTAACAACCGTACCTTCAACACCAACACCATCAACACGAACACTACCAAAACAACAACCACACCTCTACCACCACCACCACCACCACTAATACCAGCACCACCATGAGCATCAACTATGCCACCACGAACACTGTTAACCACACCTCTAACACCAACATCACAAACACCACCAACAACACAAGCACCACTAAAACAACAGCCACAGCTCTAACATGACCACCACCACCACCACACCACCAATACTAACACCACCATGAATACCAACTCTACCACCACATACACCATCAACAGTCACCACACCACTGCAAAAACCATGAACAACAACCAGCCACCACCAACTATACTATCTCCACTACCACCACCAATAATAACACCAGTACTTACTGCCCTGAATACCAACATCACCACCACAGACACCATTAATACCATCAACACCACCCATAACAAAAAACCTCCACTACCAGAACCAACTCAGCCATCACTGTCAATACCAACACCACTGGCAAACAACCAACAACAGCACTGCTGCTACTACGCCACTGTTACTACCAACAGTAATACCACCCCCCGTAATGTCACCAGGAATAACAATGTCACCATCAAGAATAATACCACCATACTACCGCCATCACTACCACCAAGGACACCACCATACTACCGCCATCACTACCACCAAGGACACCACCACCCGCCACCACCATCACCAGCAGCAGCAGCAGCGGCAGTGGCAGCACAGTTGACTGAACAGATATATATTCAGTTATATCTCAAATATTTTACCTCTTCATAGCTGACTCACTAGACTCTTACGCTTTCCTCACTAAGGCAGAAAACTGAGCAAACACATTTTAGAAAGATTTTTGATCACGAAAGTGATCTTTTTAAAATCAACTAATCAAAAGTAGAAGATCGCTGTATCTGAATGTTCTCATGAAAATTGAGAATTTAAAGGAGCCACATGCTAAGTACACTCCTTGGAGCACGACGGGGTACGTGTGAGGGTGCACAGGGGAGCGATCTGTGTCCCTCCACGGTGCTATGCAGGATGCGGAGGTCTGTTTCTTTTGCATCTCTGCTGCTTACTGGGGAGAGGTGGGCAGGCAGACGCTGCTGACCGATTTCTCGCACTGAGCCCAGCACTGACTGCCATGTTCAGTGGTCCCTCTGTCACTGCTTTCATGGAGCCTGCAGATTCCTGACACCAACAATAATGCTGCTTACCAACAACAGCACTGTGTTAGCGGGTGTTCACTTCCATCCTGTCTGTCAGTCCCGCCAGAGTAGGACCCGGTGCTGGCAGATGCCCTTTGCAGTTGTGAGTCACTATTCTCAGCCATCACTAACAAACCACTTAGTGTCCCAGCATCCCAGAGAGTGTTTGCTAAGTGCTGTGTTGAGAGTATAAATCTCTGTGAGTGTTTGGAGCCCCTGGCCCCTGGCCAGTCTCACACTGACTGGATCTCACACATACTGGATCTGAGGAGACTTGATGGGATCTAGTAAGATTTCTTTTTGTAACACGATGGATGAGAAAAGCAGGTTGAGATTTGAAATGGAACAAAGGGCAGTAGAGGTAAGAGGGAAGAGAGTTAGATCACACGGTGGGCGAGCCTGAGAATGAGTGGAAGGTGATATACCACCTGACGGAGTTGGAGCGAAAGAGCAGTTCCCCCTAAAGACTGAAGTCTGGCCAGAGTTCCTGGCAAAGATCAACTGTGCAAATTCTGAACAGGGCTGAGTAGAGGTGTTTGGAGATCTCAGTTCTCGAGAATCACGTTAAATTCTACAAAAATAGTTCTTCTTCCCACCGGTATATCTAATCTCCAGTTTCTGGTCAAAACACTCCAAAGGAATTAAACTTTTTTAAAGTACTGTTTTTGCTTTGTTTTCATTTTCTTTCTCCAGAGAAACTTGACCTTCATTTTCAGTGTTTGAGTTAGTGATTTCGAGCCTTCTGTGATGCTCACACAGTAAGTTTGAGCCCAGTCTGGGCAATTTAGCTACTTGGCTACTGCCTGTCTCTAAAGTAAGTAAGTTAAATAAGTAAATAAAAAATAAAAGGCTGGAGGTTTAGCTCAGTGCAGAGGTCGTGGGTTCAAGCTCTGGTGCTACAGACACAGTGGCACCTAGAGTCACCAATTTAGGTTGTAGCTCACACGTTGAAGATGGTCCTAGTGAAAAATGAAAGCCAGTATTTCAGAAACATGCAGTTTGGGATGAGAGCATCTACGAGAAAATACTGATACAGAAGAATTTTTGCTCTGGATTTTCAGAAATCCCTCTTGCATGTGGAAAGAAGAAAGGTGCAGATTGGCTGAGAGAGGGAACATGGTTCTTTATCTTCTTGTGGGAAAATGAGAAGCAAATCTGAAAATTGGAAGAAAGGTGATCGGATCCAGGAAGCTCATTTTTATCACATTAAATTACTCTCTGATTGCAGTTCACAGGTAAGATGGCTAACAGATGCCCAGGAAGAGAAGAACTCTTGAATTCTGATAGGAGAGGTTTCAGAAGAAAGGACAGAATACCCCAGGAATGACGTTTCTGTCACTCCTCGTCTCTGAGACATGATGGAAATGTGGTGCACCTTGGGTGTTACAGGATGGTGCTGGCAGGTAGTAACAGAGTATTTTAGAAGTCAGAATCCATGATCGTTGGCATGGTTTTCAGAAGTCCCTGAGTTTCCCTGAACTGAAATTTTTAGATCGGTGGAGCAAACCACACGAATTATCTCAGCTTTAGAAGTTGCCCCTGCGCTCGCTGCTCTGTAGAGTAGGGCGCTGTGCTGAGCCGTGGGGTGACCTTGCAGGAGCCACACAGTCTTCCCTTTCATGGAAGAAGCAGCTGAGGTCTCTTCCAGGCTGGAATTTCATTGAGCCGGGAAGTAGAGAGTTCGAGGTTGAGAGCACCCTGTGCCCCTGGGATTTCCTGGAAAGAGCCGCACCTGCGCGTAAATCAGCACAGTCTTTCACCTGACCAGTGACATGGGGCCCGAGAAGATGCACATGCGTCCTGCTTGGCATGGGGCAGCAGGCTTGTTTACAAAGTGTGGCTTCTGCAAAGCCAGCTGTCAAAATAATGGTGATTTGCCCAGGAGGCTCTGGGAGAAAGCTTTCAGATGAAGGGGTACAACCAAGGAGAGACGCAGGCACCATCCCGTGTGACGAGTGACCCCTCCTTGAGCTCCAGTGTCTGATTCGGAACCCCAGGAACAAAAGCGGGAGAACCCCCGTGTGAGCAGTATGAAACATGCAGCCACAGCTGCCTTCTCCTTTATTTGTGCAGCGCATATAGCTCATCAGTTAACCCATCTGTGTCTTTCGTCAGTAAGTTTGAGTCCTTACTATATGTCGTCTTTCTCTGGGCCCCCTATGCCTGCCCATTATGGTTTGTAACTCGATGTCCTCCGGGGCCTCCTACGCTGAGAGGGGTCTGGTGTGAGGGTGCGTGACCCTAGGATTAAGGATCTGTGATAACTGAAGTGGTATAGCTTTGTTCTGGGTGTGGGTGATAGGAAGTCCCACTCTGGATGTGGTGTGAACCAATCAATGGGCCTGTAGCTTGGGTGGAATATAAATGGGACAGAAAAGGACCGTTTGCTGCTGCCTCCTGCCCGCCTTGCTGTGGACTGTTTCTGCTCTGGGTTGCCCCTCTGCCAGGCTGCTCCACCTTGGAGTCAGCTCATTGTGGACTGAGCCCTCCACAAGCTGTGACCCAAATTAGACCTTCTGTCCTTTAACTTGTGGCTGTTGGGTGTGCTCACTTTTATGAAACATAACTGAGACTTTCCCTCGTGTAGAAGTCTCCTCAGGTGCCCAATAGCACATGAGTGGTATCTGGAGATATATAACCGGTGATGCCTTGGAATAAGAGAAGGGAATGTGGAATACTCACAGCCCATGTTGAATCCAGCGTTGGGGTACATGCTTTTCATACCCACATGGACCTCAGCACAGTTCTTTTCCTTTATTCATTTGACAAATACTAAAGCTTAGTGGGTTGACAAGAAGTAGCCTGTGGTCTAAACTCTCCTAAGGGTTTTGGAGTGAGAGCTTGTGGGAATTCCCGTGCTGTGACTTCTGACCTAGTGAGCTCAGAGCTCAGGATACTTGGGAGGCCTAGCAGCCAGCAGAGGTGAGATGAACAAGCCTGACCCCTGCACCAGGAGCTTGGCCTTGGTCTGTAGGCACTGCCAGGGGATCTGTATGGATGGAAGGGGTGTGTGAGTGTGTTTGTGTGTATGTACATGGTGCTCCATATGGTCAGATCTGTGTTTTGGTAGATCACCCCACCTTCAGTGCAAGAGGAATTAAGCAATGGTCGCCTTTGAGAGGCATGTGTTAGTTTGCTAGGGCTTAATAACAAAACCCTAGACAGTGTGGTGGGCAGTAGGTGTTATTTTCTTAACGTTCTGGAGGGTGCAGTCTGAGGTCCGGCCAGTCAGCTCCCCGCATGGTCCCTGTCCTGTGGAGGCTTTCTTCTCGCTGTGTCTGTGCGTGGCCTCTCCCATGCAGTCCTGGGGTCTGTGGATCCATGGTCCTTCTTAGCAGGACACTAGTCAAGTTGAATCAGACCCACCTGAAGGGCCCTCTTTGAGTTGCATCACCTTTATAAAGACCCTGTCTCCAAATATGGCGTTTTATGAGGTAGAACATAGCCTCTTGACTTCCAGTGCCCAGAAACAGCAGACACAGAACCAGGGCGCCTTGCCTGCATTTTGCTGGGTGCGGTGTTCGGCCGACTGAGTGTGTTTTCCCACTGAGTCCTGATACCTGGACCCCTTGGGACATGCAATGGACTCACTTAAAGAGCAGCTTTAAGGGGGCAGTGTGCCCTGTGCATATTACTTATGTGAAATCATGGACTGAGGAAGACACAGTCTAAATGTACTTATTGAGCCATAAGTAGACTTACAATGCTGGAGGTTAGGTTCCTGGAAATGAAAACTAAGCTGACTGTGGTGGGCACATACCTGTAATCCCAGGAGTTCGAAACCGGCCTGGGCTACTTAGTGAGTTCAAGGCCAGCCTGGATTGCACGGGAAACCTTGTCTCACTACTGGTTAAAGAAGTGCAGGCAGAAAGTGAAACAGATTTCCAATTCTACTCCAGGAATCTTGGATTTCAGGGACATAATGAGCCTCCTGGAAATGCTTTGCTCCTGAGCGTTATGAGATATCTTTCATGCTGCTGTATCCAGAAGGGAGATGTCACATCAGGTCTAATGCTGCCCCCAGGGCACTGCTGGACCTGGTGTCCCCGTGGAACCAAATGTACCTGAAGAGACTTCATGGTCCAGCCCTCCCACCGGGAAGACTTAGCCACTCTGATTAAGTTCTTATTAGTAGATACTGTTGCTGTTTGACGGGCAAAGAAAAATTAAAGAATGGAAGAAGAAATAAATATGCTTTCCATTCTTTCTTATCACTGTCACTATTGATCAAAATAACCTTCCCTGAGAGATTTCTTTGTAAATTTTATCCTTGAAATGCTTCATTAAAATTTTGAGATATGAAGTGGGAAAAAAAATCAATTTTATTGAATCCTAAATTTGACTCTGTGCAGTTTCCTGTCCAGAGTGCAAATTATTAAAATTGACACCAGACTTGTGTGCAAGGTAATATCCCCTTTCATAGGCTTTTCTCTAAATTCCAAGATGCTCTATAGAGGGGATTAGATTATACAGGGAGTGGGGACTCCGGGAAGAAAATAGAATTGTGTATTGATGCCTTCAGAAATATTATTTGATGGCAATAAAATATTCCCTGAAAGTCCCTTCAGAGGAGAGAAAATGGAGTTTGTTTGCAGTAATTGCATTTTCCAGCATTTGCTCTCACATTTGCCAATAGAAGCCAATTGGAACCTGTGATTTGGTTTTGCTTATTGGCAAAAGTACCATGTAAATTGATCTGTGATGCATTTAAAGGAGATGCTTTCAAAGTTTGGAAATTGAGATGGCTCTTTCTTATTAGATTCCGGGAGTATTAGGGTTCATTTCTATATTTTAGTCTAATGTAATATTAGCCAAATATGTTCTTTTTCAATTTAGTTTTAATCAAGTTCTAGAAGACCGTTTTCGTCTTGCCCCAGTGGTGCTGTTAAGGCAGCGGCTTTATCTCTGCTGTCAACCCTGCAGCCCGGCCCCATGAGCCCGCTCCACACTCACGGCCCAGGCGTCACTCCAGCACGCAAGAGTAATGGCGATTATTGCAAAAAGGTTTTTTAAATTCCTGTTTGCAAGGTTAAGGAAGGAGGATCTTAAAAGCCTGTCGAACTGTTATTTCTTTTGAAAGATGCGGCTTTCACGCCTTGTGTTATTTTTATTTAATTTGCTCTTCTCCCTACTTAATGGTCTGAAATGCAAACACATAGGACTTGCATTCGTTCCTCTAATTATTCAGTAGAATAATTGCCATTTATTTTATAATTACTGCTGGAAGGACACCTTTCAGTTGCTTCTTAAAAGCTTTGTGGGGAAAAATCCCGATACATGATTCTTCTGCTCATCCCGGACACTGTCAGTCAACACTTCGGATTATTACAGATACTTATGGAGACCTTCCTAGGAGTGGGGAGGGGGAAGGGAATGGGCCTTGTGTCCTGATGGAAGGAGCAGGTCCGAGCAAAAACCAGAATCCACTGGCAGCAGCACCCTGTGTGTGTCGTGTGTCAGGCCCTGGGCTGGGCCCTTTCCGGTCTGACTTCATGTTCAGGTCCACTCTGTAAGGTTTACCATTAGTCTTTTTATTCGGTGAGTAATATGAAGATTTGAATGGTGTGTTTGGGATTTGATTTTCATAGATAATAAATAAGAGAACTCGGGAGCACGACCCCTAGCCTGCGGGACCGCAAGAGCCCACCTCTGCCTTGTATGCCCTAAATTCGTGCATTTCTTTAAGTATTAGTGATACAAATATGAGCACAGTCGTCGGAAATGAGACTCGCCAGTGTTTTTACCCCTTCTCCCGGGGCTGTGCAGTGAATCCCATTTGAATCCAGTTTTCTGAGGCTGGAGAAGGAGCCTGAAGGGCCTTTTGGGGGTTGTCTGTCTGGATCGGGTTTGTGGTGCGTGGTGAAAATCTCCCGGTGCACGTGCACGGAAAAGGTCGGATGGAGCCAACATCGGAAGGGGCTCAGCATCCTGCTGTCCCCGGTGGTGGACAGTGCGATGTCCCACTGCCGCTGCCTGTTTAGAACATGCCACGGAGGTCCGGGTGGCTGCCCAGAGGTACTCGGTCGGGAAGCAAGGAAGACACTGTCGGTCCTTTATCCTACCACGCCATTTTCTTAGCATGCGTATGACTGTGAGGCACGTATGTGTGTTGGTGTAAATTGTGTTTTGTTGGAATGGGGCGATGGCTCAGGAATGTGTACAGACCAGGAGCTGCTGGGGGCAGGCACACAGCGGGCTGTTTTCGTGGTTCTAGCAGCTGCCCCTCCTGGTTTGCCTTCCTCCTCAGGTCCCCTGTCACCTGTGCCAGGCGTGGTGGCCACTGAGGCTCAGAGAGCGCCTGCCACCGTGTGGGAAAGGAGCAGTGCGGAGTGAGGCTGGTGGGGCCTAGGTTACTTGAGATTCTGTCTAGAGAGGAGTCTGCTGGGTGTGGCCGCCACCCTGTCCCCAGCTCCCTCCTGTACCACGGGCTGGACTGTCTCCCAGGATTCCGTGCAGGGTACCGGGCGCCGCCTGGGTTTCTGGCTTGGCCCTGATGCCATTGTGGTCTAGTTTTCTGTATTTAGTATTTCTTAGACGTGGCTTTCCATTGCTAGCATGGAAGAACTAACACTTGAGTTTCAGAAGAGACGGCAGCAGGCCGAAGCTGCCCTGTGCTACGCCAGCGGTGTGAGTACCTCTGACAGCTGTCTGGACGGGGACAGACGAGGCTGAGAAGGAGCTTGCCCAATTGGTGATTTTGTAGCAAGGCCACGAGTGTGTGTCCTGGAACTGAGGGGAACCCTGACAATGGGGAGGGGCGGCTGCTGAGGGTCCTGCCCCGAGGAGTGGAGTCCACAAGGAGCACTCCTGCTTCCCTGCGCTTGATGCCATCAGCCCTGTCGGCCCAGCCAAAAGCTGAGCCCATGCGAGCTCAGGCCCCTTTCTGCCACCAGTGTGCTGACTTTTCTTTCCGTCCTGCTCAGTTTTCTGCTTGGCCAGTTTTCAGGTTATTCTTCTCAGCTCTTGGTGGAATCGTGCATCTTCGGGAGTTTGAACATCTTCGCTGTTCCGGCTGGATCACCATATTTAAAATATAATTTGAGAAAGGAAAGATTTCTGTCCCCGTCTGTCTCAGGGATAGCGTCAGGTCCCTTTGTACACTGGTGTCAGACTTGTGTTTCTCCACAGGCTCCTGTGCTGGTGGAAGCCTTCATGCGCATGGCCTAACAGCCTGTGCCTATGGTAGTCATGCGTGTCGTGTGAGTGAGCGGTGGTAGGTCTCCTCTGTTTGCACGCGGTGTCGTGACAATAGGGTATGTAGCTGCTGTATTCGCTCTCATTCCTGGAAGTGCGGATTTTCCCAGTGCACCGGCTGAAGAGGAGCCCAGGCTGGCTCGCGGGTCTCATTTCCCTGGGCCTTGTGAGCCACCGCGAGGTCCTGCTAGTCTCCTCTTCTGCTGTGTGGCTTCTGTCTTCAAAGTGAGCTTTATTCACTGGGCCTGTTTTACCATCGAATTCCTCAGATATTTTCAGAATCTGCGATTTACGATCTTGAGGGGAGAGGATGTAAGGACAGGTGACCTCCAACTGTGTCACCATCATAGAACCCATTTCCTTTTCCTGGGCAGACCTGGAAAGTGGTGGTGGCTCATATTGCACAGCTGTCTTTCAAAGGACCGGCGTCCCCTGGCTCTGGCTGCAGGAAGAGGTGCTGAGGGCAGCCAGTTGGCCTTGCTGACCAGACCTCTGATGCACACAGGTGGGACAGCAATGGCACAGCCTAATCTCAGGGGCCTTTTGCTTGCCATATTGCCCAGAATCCCTAGTGAGAGGACCAAGACCCCAGGAAGAGCTGACTTCCGGCGGCGGCCAGGATTCCCAGGTGAAGAGGATGTGTGGAAATTGATCGTGGGTCTCGAGCTTTTCAGAGAAAAAGCTTCTATAATGCTCACAGCAGAAAAATAGTAGTTCCATGGTCCTTGATTATGAGGGACATTAATTTTTACTAGGGAAAAGAATCAGCCAGTCAGGGCATCTTGAATGGCCAAAGTAGTGTTTATGTATGTTTTCTTTTTCATTTTATTTTTTAGTACATGTCTTCAGTTTTATAGCTACTGATTATATTCCTTGTGTGCAGTTTGTCCAACTAATAGCACATCTTAATTTCTTGTATAAAATCCTCTTTACCCTCCTTTGTCCAAGTCCCTTTCCCTGAGAGTGATCTACCTCCCTACTTCCTAGTATCTCTCTTTTATGTTGCTTTTTATACTTCGGGTTTCTTGTACAAAAGAAATCATGTGATATTTAAACATTGTGTCTGGTGTATTTCACTTAACATTATGGTCTTAAGAAGCATCCACTTTCTTATAAATGGCTCTCATTACGAACACCGCATTTTCCTTACCCTTCCCTCTGCTGACGGACATGTGGTTGCTTCTAAGATTCAGCTATTATAAGTTGTGCCGCTGTGAATGTGGTTGTCCATGGATCACTATAAAACAATATCTTTAGCTCTTAGGAAGATATCTGGAAGGGGAGTAGCTGGGTCGAATGGAATTGTTGATTGTCACTTTTGAGGATTTTAAAGTGACGCACACGTGTCCCGACGTCCCTGCTGCATTTGCCCCCTTCTCTCCCTCGGACAGGCTCTAGCTCCCGGGAGGCTATAGGTAAGAGGTCACACCGAGCCATGGCAGTGCACGGTTAGCTGGTCACAGAGCTGGCGTGGTGCTGTCCTTGCCCGGCCCTGTCCCTTGCATCTGTGGAGGTCGGAGACAGAGTGAGGTGTGTCTGGAGTGTTTTGTGGAACTGACAAAGAGCAGATGAATGCAGGTGGGTATGGGGTGAGGGGACGCACGTGACGGGGAACCTTGAGCCAGACCTCGCCCGGCTGCTGCACGTCTGGCCCTGCCTGAGGCATCTTGGGCAGGATGGCAGAAGAACCAGGGTCTACACCCTTCCCTTCCTGTGGGCTCGGCCTCAGCACAGCCAGGTCTGTCCTGCAGGGGCTTGTTTGCTCATCACTGGGACGGCGCTGGGTGGAACCCTGGGTTTCCTTTGTAATTTTTTGGAGCCAGGGACACCTGTCTTCAAAGGACATTGCCCCCATGGTGAAGTCAAGGACACAGGGTGGCTGTGGACAGAGGGGCAGCCCTGTCCTTCTCTTTCCTTGCTGGGAGGCTGCAGGGAGCACGACACTTTCTACCCAACCCGATGCCCTGCAGGACCCTCCTGGCCCACGAGCCATGACTCACAAAAGCCACTGGAAGGTCCACATTCAGTGTCCAGTGTGTTAGCGCCTTGACACATGTGGCTTGTGCTGCACTGAGAGCTGCTGTAGAGTTCCGGGCAGCTCCAGCCCCACCTTTCTAGATAGTTGGCTCCTGCTCAGTGTAGTTGGCGGCTGTCTGAGTAAGTCGCAGCTCTCCAGAGAAACAGGGTCTGGACCATGTGTGAGCAGCAGGCAGGGCCGGCCCCTTGCTCTGTCCTGAGGCGAGCTGGAGGTGCAGGGTGTCTGGACGGAAGAAGGAGGAGAGAAGTGGGCACCCCAGTCACACACTGAGCCTAGGGGTCCCTTGGACACAGGAGGCCTAGTGGGTTCTGTGTGCAGCTTGGAAGCCAGTGGCTTCCATACCTGGGTGCCTTGTGGCCACCATTCTGTGTCTGCTGCTTGAAGGACACTTTGGATCAAGCCAAATTCTACCACTGGACAAGTCAAAGGCTTTTGTTTTTCCTCCTTCTTTCTTTAAGAAGAGCGATGTTGGGCTTAGTACTTGGTAGATACACTTTTGATTTCTTGTGACCATCAGGAACATAATCATTACTGTCACCAGAGCAGTAACATCCTGGTTAGGTCTGTTGTGTGAAGGCAAAGTGTCAGACACCATGCGGGTTCTTGACGTACTGAGTCGTGTCTGATTTTCACCAGATCTTAGAGGCAGGATCGTTACTTTCTCCTGCTTACCAGCTGAGGAGGCTGCAGTTTGGGAAAGGTTCGTTGGCTAGCCTGGGTGTCCGGGCTGGAATAGGGCTGAACCTCGGAAGAAGCCAGGATGAAGAGTTGCCTTTTGTCATAGACCAAGATAACAGGCCTGGTTCCTGGAACTCCTGGGAAGCTCACCATGAATTTTGCAGAGGTTCATTCCTCCCATCACTTATTCAACAGATGCCACTTGCAAGAGAGTATTGAACTCAGTGCTTTGAGTCAAAGAACCTCACAGGGGAGGCAAGCTGTGTGTGAAGAGCAAAGCTAGAGCAGGGAGTGGCAGCGGTCAGCGGGTGCTGACTGCCTCCTGTGACCAGCACAGGAATCTGGAGCTGGCCTGGTCTGCCCTTGTGCAGTCTGTGGGACCAGTTCTTGTCTGTGTTCTGCTAAGAACATGGTGGCTGCTCTTTGACGGGGGGAGTATTGTCTAGGGGCTGTGAGAACCCAGTGGAGACAGATTTCCTGAATGTCTCGTTGTGCAGTGTGCCCAGCCTGGGGTGCAGGATGGACAGAGAGGCAGCCGCAGCTCCTAGTGTCCACGGAGACCTTAGCCCGCACTGCACTGCACTGGGGCTGGGCTCCTCACATGTCATCCGTACTTCTGCTTCAGTCCTTACTGTGCTGTACTTGCAAATTCCTTGTACTGTTATTTACTCAATAGCTTTTTTAATTTTACTTATTTTATTTATTTTTTAAAAATTTTTTAATCTTTATTGGTACATTACATATATGCATCATGATTTCACTCCATAATGGGGTTTGAATCATTTCTGCTTAAATGGACATACCTTGAGGATATCCTCATAAGTGAAATAAATAGGGCACAGATAGATACATATCGCATCTGTTCTCTGGTATGAGAAAATAAAGATGTAAATGAGTCCTAGCATTGTATGTTATATATTGTGAAACAGAAAATGCTCAATAGCTTTCTTTAAATAATCTCATTTTATATAAACGAAGCTAGTCAGTACTTATACTATTAGCTTGTATGTTTTCCAAATACACTCTTTAAAAATGTACGTACCACCTGGCAGTCTGTCAGGTGCTCATCTCCAGTCACTGCAGTGGTCTTGTCCATTGCTAGGGCAGGTGTGGTGCTGGGGAGGGAGGGAGCTGGCCAGCTGGGAGGGCCGAGCGTGTTCAGACGGAGGATTCCTCCGTCTCCACGTTAGAGCAGCTGTCTCTGGCTGTGGGGTTTAGTCAGGCAGGTCAGTTTTGGTGGCTTAATCTGAATGAAATGGATAAACAAAGGCACTTTTTTGTCTGACTGTGTGAAAGTGATGCTGCTGGAATACTAAGGACTGGGAAGCTTAGCTACGGAGCCTTCCAAATTAATCTAGTCTGGACAAAAATGAAAATGGCATCAAGGAACAGGAGATTTGTCAGCTGCCCTGCTTAGACTTTTCATATAAAACATAAGGGTTGGCAGATTATAGATGAAAGGTCAGCTCGGTGGAAAAGAAAATATGTCAGACAGTCTCACCACACAGGTAGCAGAGGGAGGGGAGTTGGAGCTACTGTTGGAGTCGGAGGGCAAGATGAGCAGGGTGACCACGTGGAGATACTGTCACCATTGTGCTTCCCATGCTGGTGGCTGCTTCTCTGTGCTGGGTCTTTAGAATATGGCTTAAAAAATGCGAAGGAGGGCCGGGGATATAGCTCAGTGGTTCCGGCGCCTGTCTTGCAAGCGCAAGGACCTGGGTTCAATCCCCGGTAACCACATAACAATACTGGGTGTGGAGACTCACCCCAGCGGCAACCAGTACCACATACCAGTGCCGGGCGTGGTGGCTCACGCCTGTAATCCCGGCACTTGGGAGGCAGAGGCAGGAGGATTGCTGTGATGTGAGTTTGAGGCTGAGCTCAGGGCCAGCCTGAACCACAAAGTGAGACCCTGTCTCAAAAAACCTTAAAAAAAAAAAATGCGAAGGATACTGTGGTCCTGAGGAGGGTTGGAGCTGCAGCACTTGTAGTTTTTTTCTTTTTCTTAAACCGATCCAACAGGGAGAATGGACTTCTTTTGCCCTGTGTCCTTGTGCCCCTGATGGCGACCATACATGTAAAAGAAGACAAGTCGAGGAGCCCAGCCTTCCTGCAGTGAAGGTGTGGACAGAAGGGTTTGCAGTGACCCAGTCACCAGCACGGTGGAAGGGTGACTGGGTGACCACAGTGTGTCCACTCTGGACACACAGATGGGATGGCCAAGGGGCCCATCCCACGGGTGGGATGGCCAACCCAATACCAACAATTGGGCTACTGCAGCTGTGGGACCACAGGTGCCTCAGATGCATCTTGGAGCCACTGAAGTCGCGGATCCATGGCCTTTGTGTTCACAGATTCCCAGCTCGGGCAGCCCAGGGAGGGTGTTGCCCTCTCGATACACCTTTCCCTGTGCTGCAGGCCCAGGAACTGTGTGGAACTTGCCCAGCATTTATCTAAGTAACCTGCAGCAGACAGCACATGTCCAGCGGCCAGACTTGCACAAAGAAGCACGTGAGAGAGGCTGTCCGTAGGGCGAGCTCCTCAGCACAGTGTGGCTCGGGCTGAGTCGCACAGAGGTGTGCACCGACCCTTGGCCTCGGCGCTTCAGGTTTGATCTCTCTGCAGTGTTATTGTTTATCAGGCTGCTTTCTTCTCTTACTGAAGCCTCGCCGTTAGCTCACATGTCGTCTGGACAATTCTATTACTGTCAGAAACTGAAAAATTAAAAGCTGAAGAAAAACAGTAGCGCTGCAAAACGTAACCTCAGTCTGAGATAGCGAGGGCTTCGTTGTGCCATCTTGAAGGTGTGTATTGCTGAAATCCAGTGGACAGGGACAGAAGCTGCCCCTCTCCTGCTCCCCTCAAATTCTCTTCCCACTAAACTTCTTTAATTAAATCATTGACTCTAGCTTGCAATTCTCATAATGAGTCGATCCAATTTCCTGCTAAGGGTAACTTAAATTCTTCCTGGAATAGCAGTCATTTTGCACTGGATCCAGGAGTCTCAGAAGCTGGAGCTGTAGGTGCTATTGTTTTACCTCTTTTTTCCTCCCCCCACACAAAAAAATATATTGTATATATATATATAATATATTATATATAAAAATATTTTATAAATATATATAAAAATATTTATATATATATATAAAGTGAAATAAAACAAGCAGGAACTCAGCAGTGCACTTGAGGGATGGATGGTGACAGAGCAGAGAAGGGGGCACTGATCGCCAGGGGGGGGCCAGCTGCCTGGCACCATCTCCCTTTGGATTTTGGTTCTTATAGCTCTGCGGTGAGCTATTAATATGTATGATCTATACTTTATTCAAACATCATAAATCTATGCAGAAGTCTGGTGTTTGGGTTTTTCTTTATGGCTTTCATTCTTCTTCCCAGAATTATCTCATTTCGATCGAGAAACTTCTGCATAAAAAGCACACACCGAGAACTCACATTTCCATCCCATAAATATTAAAAGGGGGTTAAGCTTTACAGTTTCTTTCCCATCCCAGTGGGAGGAAAGTTACCCTACCAATCAGGAGCCCTTTTATAATGTTCTTTTTATTCACAGGCGGAAAGATAAACTTAAAATTAGACTTGCAATAGGAAACTGCACCGTGTGGTCCCCTCCTAGGTGAAAGTTGGTGAGCGCTTGGCTCTGTCCTGTCTTTTGCATGAAAGATATATGGAAAATACAGCATTTCTCAGAGTTATTAGAACTCCTCTACTAGTAGCAGTTCTGGTTGGCTTATTTTTGAGACCAAATCAAATCCAGGCCACCTTGCAAGGGTCATAGTTGAAGTGCTTTTCCCCAGATAATTATGAAGTACAGGTTCATGATCGTGCGGCATCACCACCGTGAGTCTGTGTGCTGCGGAGGGCGGGAAGACAGTGTCTTTTCAGCACTTCTGGCTCCTGGGCGGTTTCCTGTCTCCCGCCTATGCTCAGGTTTTTGTCAGTGTAGAGGAGGGACACATTGTAGTGTGCGTGGACGTGCAGCGGGATGTGAGCTGCCTCATTTGGGTGAGCTGTCGCTAATCAGGCTGGGCTGCTGCGCTCGGTGATGGGAAATGAACGTGCTAATTGCTGCTCTTTTTTCTTATTTCAGGAAACCTGCCGTATGAATATAAAATAGTGATTGCTGGGAACCATGAACTGACATTTGATAAGGAATTCATGGCGGACCTTGTTAAACAGGACTACTACCGTTTCCCCTCTGTGTCCAAATTGAAACCAGAGGACTTTGACAATGTTCAGTCCCTCCTGACAAACAGTATTTACTTGCAAGATTCGGAGGTCACAGTGAAAGGATTCAGGATATACGGTGCACCTTGGTAAGTGTTCGTCCCAACAGTCTCCCCTCCGTGTGCTAACCAGGCGCCGCGAGAGTGTGATTCGGACGACGATAATTACATGAAGGCAACTTGGAGGGAGGAGAAGCTATTGCTGGATTTCTAGCCGAACATGTGCTCTGGCTGTGCTGCCTGACACAATGCATACTTCCAATGTGAAATCCATTCATGCCGTCCTGTGAATGCACATTCATGCATTCATGGGAGTATGGCTTTGTTGATGTGTCTGTTTATAGAGCGGAGCCACATATGAGGCTCTATGACAGAGAAGCACTTGGGAAGGTCACTGAATGTTCCATCAGCCTTGGGTGACCGTAGCCTTCTGATTTCATACAGGACACTCCATGCAGTATCCTGCTTAGACTGGGTTTTTCAAATCTCTGTCCTTGTCTGAATGACCAGGTCTGTAGGAACAGAATTGAAAGCCTCACTGCAGAGACCCCATACACACACCAGATGAAGCCAGCCACCTGCCCGGGTCCCAGTGAGGCTGGAGTAGGCAGCTGGAGGGGTATGTGGAGACCCTGTGCTGGAGTTCCCAGACCTGCACTCCGGAGCGCCGCCCACATGCACGCGGCCCGTGAGTCCGGGTGGGAAGCCGCTGGGTTGGGCTCTCTGTGTGGTCAGTTGTCGGGTTGGAAAGTGGGACTTGATTAAGGACACTGAGTCTTTCTGAGCCTTTTAGACCATGAAGACTCCCCACTTTCAGCCTGTCGATGGGTTATAGTCAGGAGATATTCGCAAAGCCATGAGAGGCCCAGCCCCTTGCTACAGGGTGACGGATCATGCTTCTGCTCTGGCCTCTGCCGTTACGTGCATGGGTGGACCCGGGAGAGTCCCTGAGCCCAGAACCAGCATCTGCTCTTCTTTGAAACCAGAGCATGGGACAATGCCCATCCACACCCGGTAGCCCAGGGCCCTTTTGCTTAAGCTGTTTCCACTGGAGCCACGGTGGGCGGGAGAGGACAGCAGTAGTGAGCTCAGGTTGACCTACTCTCAGTGGCTTTCTCTGTCCTACACAGTGCAAAGCTGAGACACAGTAGGGAGTTTAGATTTTTTATCTTTCCTGGGTGTTGTGCAGAAGGACCCATGGGCAGGTACAAGAAGTATTAGAAATACATTTGTGTTAAAAATCAACCTGACAGTGATTGTGAGCTCCAGAGGAAAGACCGTGTGCTGTGCGTTGATCTAAGTTCATTATATCTGAGATCCTGTTTAATCCCCCAATCCTTTCGGAGATAGGCAGCGTTATGATTTTCACCCACAGTGAGAAAACCCAGCATGGAAAGGTGAGGTCTGTTCAGGAAGCACCGGAGAGTAAGGGGCAGCGTCTTGAGTTGACCCGGCCAGTCTGGCTTGGGAGACTGTATGGCTGAGGGTGGTCGGTGGGAGGTGCAGCGTGATGATTAGCACTTAGTAACTGCAGATGCACTTTGTACCCAGCTTTATTAATGCCATTGATTCATTTTTTATGATAAAGGGCGAAAGGATGGCAGAAATAAGTCCTGTCAAACTGAAGTCTGAAAGCTGGCCTCTGTAGAGCGGATGTTGGTGTTAGCATTTCCAGGTCTGAGGCAGGAGGCATATTACACTTCCGGCTTCTCAGTCCAGTACTTAGTGACAAGGACATAATTGAGGAATAGCCTCTCTTGCTACTGAAACTCTCCTTGTGGGTCAAGATCAGGTCTCAATAACCTAAGACGTTTCTGAAAAATCTCCAAAGGGCGGCGAACAGTTCAGACTGCTTCTGAGCAAGCAGGACTCTTGGTGCTCCTGGGCATGGTCACTGCCAAAATGGCGACAGCAGTGACATCTGCACCACCTGAGCCATTGTGAATCTGCTGGGAAGGGAGTTCAGGTCAGCTGGACTCTAGTTGTGTGAAGGGGGATCTGATTTGAGGTCCAGGTGCACTGCGAGGAATAAAAACTAACCAGAGCAAACGCAAGTACACGCTGTGCTGGGTGACACCCTTGGACTGACCTGATGGCAGACAAGTTCACATCAGAACCACACAGATGTCAGTTAGGTGTCTTTTCCTATTTTAATATTGGAGAAGACAGGAAAGTTGAGAAAATAGGCAGTGTAACTAGTGTCCTGAAACACTGTCCTGCAGTTGCTGTTAGATGTAATGTGGAAATTGTCGATATTTGGTGTTCTTGTCAGGAACACAGGGTTGATGAGAGCCAGGTTTCGCTTTCTCCCTGTGTTTGGAGATAGCAGTTGTTTTGATCTCACCGTCACATACTTGTGAAATGAGCCCCAGGCCCACAGGCCTGCTGACAATCTGAACACTGGTCAGTGACATCTGCATCAGCGTTTCTGTGCAGCAAGAGCAGTGCTTCCGTTTCTACCACTTACTCAGAGCCAGGGCAGGTTTCTTTACATCACCACACCTCTGTTTTCTCATCTGTAAAATGGGAAACAATGACGATGCTTCTGTCTCCAGGGGGTTATGAAGATAGCATTACCGAAGCTGTAGTGTGCAGTGATGGCAAACCTTTTATATCTTTCAGTGATGCAAACAGCCCACTGTAGCATGTGTGCCAGAGGTCTGCCACCACCAAGCTCCAGGAAGCATGTGATAAGGCTGTGGCCACTGCTGGTGGAGTGGGGTCTTTCTTGTCTTATCATACCTTTGTTGGCGTCATAGGGGCCTAGAGTCCAGAGTGGGGGGCCAGGTGCAAGCTTGGCTGGGCCTCTGCTGGATGCCTGTCACCAGCTTCTCCCTCAAGTGTGTAAAGTGGAAATGACATCTGGCCTAGTGTCTTCCTGCGCCACTGAAATACTCGCCACAGTTAAAATGTGCAAGGAAAACACACACTTGTGGATATGCCTGCTTTTCAAATCCCACGTATAGTACAGTTTTTGACTCTTCAGTTGTCAAGAACTGGAGTAGAAGTCTTGTGGTTGACTGCATGCCACCACCACCACCGGTACTCTCCCTTCAGAGTCTCTGTTCTTCCGTCCCAGAGGAATTCCTGCTTATAACCCAGTTGACTTCCAAACTTGAGTCATATAAACGAAGTCATTTGATTTCCATACTTTTCCAATGAATCTTCTGAGTGCAATGTTAAGCTCTTAATTATTAACAGTGAGTGATTTTAAGTAAAAAACAAAGTAAGAACTGGTACTAAGCATTTCCACTTTGTTATAGGGTTTCCCAAAAGTAGTTGTCATCAGACCAGGAAAACATGCAACTCATGTCCTTAAAACCCACTTAGCGGAGGGCCTGCTGCGTGTGTGTGAGGCCTTGGATTTGATGTTCAATCAATAATAAATAAATAAAATAAAAATATGGATATGACCTACTTTGACTTTAGAGAAGAAATGCTTGTCAGGATTCGCGGTTTATAATGGTATCGAGTGATTAGAGAAAATTAAAGTGCTGTTTCTCGATTGCCCTCTGAGCAGGGGGCGTGTGGAGGGAGTAGGCACAGTACCTCCGGGGTGCTGCGTGCGGGGGGTGGGGGTGGGGGCCAGTTGGCCCGAGGAGCAGGGTCCGATGCAGCTGTGCGGAGGAGAGCAGTTCCTCGTCCTGAACTACAGACGTGTAAGTGCGGCGCTTGCTGGGTTGGGAGGGAGCGGAGCGGGTGGGGTCTCCGGGGCCGCTTTCGGAAAGCCGGGCGCTGCCTGTGGGCTTCTGTGGTCTTCCTTCTTCCAAGCATTTGGGAGAAATCTTCCAAGCCTCAGGCATCTTCTTTTAACATTTCTTTCTTGGACTGCTTACTGCCTGAGACTTTGCCCCGTCCTCCTCGGGGGGTGGAGAAGGGGGGTCTGTGGCCTTGGGTCCGCAGGTGAGCTCTGAGAGCCACAGCCCACTGTCGCTGAGGTTCCTCCCAAGCCTCCACAGCGCCTCCCAGGCTCTGTCTCTGAGGCTCACTCAGCTCTGCCATGTTTTTCTGGGTGCCTGAGGAAGGCTGGCGACAGGAGACAAAATTCAAATCTGCGAAGCCTTGGCTGCCGCAGTAATGACTTGTCTGGCCAGGGTGGAGGGGAGGTGGGATTTGGAAATCATTTGTATTTTCAGTTACTGAATCCACTGCCAAGACAAAACGAGAGCATGCTTCAATAAACTTGCTCGTGGGGCTTGGAAGTTAAAAGACCGACCGGCCTTTGCTTTTTATAATTTCAGTTGCTCTTTTGATGCTAAGATGCTGTGTAGAAAAAAATCCACACACTAATTGATAAGCAGCACAATGATAAGAATAAAAAGTATGAGTTTCCAGGATGGGGGAGCAATTGTACCGCTCAGCCCTGGCCTGAGCCTCTGTCCCCCACTCAAGCCGCGGTGCTGCCGTCCCGCGGCGTCCCATGAATAGAGTTCCGGTGTCCAGGAACTGACCTCCAGGCTGACCAAGAGGTCAGGAACAAAGAGCACCTTTTATCGCATCCTAGTGGACCCAGGTGTAATTTGTCAGGTTTAGTCAGCGTGGAGGAAGTACCCTCCCTAACCCCTGCAGCAGGAACGTCGAAGCAGGCCCGGAAGCACTGTGCTAAAATGGCTGCAGAGGGAGGAGAAAATGCAGTTGCGTTTCCAAAGGAAATGTGTGTGGGATCCCCCCTTTCTCTGCCCCTCATTTGCTATCATAAACACATTGAGTTCATTCATTCATTTAGATGCAATTTTCTAGCATCTCTCCAAGGGGGAGTTGAGTGTGGATCCCGGCATCTGCAGCACTTGCGATCATGGGCGTACAAATAGCTGCGGGGCTGCCGGTGCCTCCTCGCTCGGATCCGTGCTGTGTACTCAGTCCACCCTGTCAGAAGAGCTAAAGATGTTTTTATTTCCAATTATAAGTTTTGAAATGCATCATGTATTTTGCTGACAGTCCTCAAATTAACAGCAGATATTGAGGGAAAGGATTAGAAAAACCAATCAGCAGCTCGTGTGAGAGATTCAGGCACAAGGACGGGCAGGATGAGCTCATTTTCTTTATTTTCACAGTCATACTTTGTAATTAATTTGGGCCAAGAAAAAAAAAGAGAGAGAATGAAGCATCTCCCTGTCCAGCAGAAAAGTCCATTCACACTTCAGACCGCGGCGCAGCCGGTCCCAAAGCCCGTCTCAGAGGTTCCTGTTTTCTCCAGGGTGGTTCTGACAGAGCCCGGCGCAGGAAAGGTCTTGCGTGCGCGTGTTAAGCAAATATCAGTCTGCTGTTACACAGCTCTGTTTAAAGGCTGAGGCTGGCGTTTCATTTTTCTTGGCCCGGGGCCCACTGGCTCTCCCATTATGAAATCTGTGCCTGCTCTGCGGGCTCAGAATTACAGGGCGTCGTTTACATTTTTGCCTGTCTCAGAATGCAGCTGAGGGCTCTGCAAGCGGCATACAGGATCAGATTCACTTCTGGTTTAACAACAGCCCTGTTTATTTGCAAAAGGAGAAAGCAGAACCGATCACTTTGCTTCCTGCCTCCCACTGCTAGCTGGAGCAGTGCGCAGAAGTGCAGCTCCCAAAGCCCGTTCCTGCAGAGCTGGCCCCGCTGGACACAGCTCCGCCCTTCAGCCCGAGCCAGCCTCCTCCAGTCCAGCGCCACCTCCCAGCCTGACCTCAGGCTTCCAGGTGTGGAGGCCACTGTGTAGGAGGAGCCGGGGAGGGCTGCGGACAGGTTGGTGAGTGCAGGAAGCTCCAGACCTGCCACTGGCATCATTTAAATTTCTGTCTGTACAGGCTGAGCCAGTCAGCGAGCAGCATGGTAAATAACGTGCATCTGGATCCTGCGTTTGACTCACAGGATGCTAACACCTGCCATCACCTTTGAGCCACAGGACAGTTCTTTACCTTTATCACTGTTGATCACTCCCAAGATCCAGAGTTCAAAAGCACCTCTGTCAGGGGCTTCTGGCCTGGCCCACTTTGGACAGGGCGAGGGAGCCCGGGGCAGGGAAGCGAGTGGAAGAGGAAGCCACAGAGCCTGGAGAACAAGAGCGGAACCCAGAGCCCCTCTGCCGCGCCACTCAGCTAAACCAGGACGCTCTAGGCACGACAGGTGTTCGTCCACTGGGACAGCCCAGAAACTGGCTGCTTTTTATCTTAGGAAGCTTGGCTACCCCCCACTGAGTAGCCAAAGGAGGTACAGAAATCGAAGCCCCTGCTATTTTGGGGGTCTTGGGATTCCGGGGTGAGGTGAGTGTGCAGTGTGGTGTGCTCCAAGAATGAGGTTTTGGGAGAGAAAAGTCCACTTGCTAAGGTGCTGTGGGACATGGGTCGGATTCTGCCGCTTGAGGGACACGGCGACACACTTGGCACCCGTGTCTGTTGCGCGTGGGGTCTGGTTGGTTGGCTGGCTTTTTTCCCCTCATGCAAGCACCGTGCAGCAGTCCTGGGCCTTGTGTGCGAAAAGGAAAGTGCTGGCCACTGCCTGTGGGGCCCCAAGGACCCCTGGCTGGCCAGAGCCACACACGGCTTCCAAGTCAGACTTGGGACCTCTGAGGCAAGGTGGCTGCTCAGTGCTCGGGACTTTCTAGTCCCTTCCCGAACCTTCCGTAGGGAGGCAGCACCACGTCTCCCCAGGCGGGCCTGGTTTCCGAAGCATGAGGACTTGAGGACAGGGAGTGTTCAAAGAAAGGCGCCACTGGCCCCTCAGGCTCTCTAGGAGGGCCTCCCTGCCTGGGAGCATCAGGAGCCGCGCTGAGAAGACGTGGACACTTCTTTCAGGGGCTCCATCGAGCTGTGCGGGGTAAAGTGTGAGGTGGACGGGCCAGCAGGTCTGGAGGGATGTGGACACTGTGAACCACTCAGCAGATGTGCAGGGTTCTCCCTGTTTGGGAGTTAAAGCCCGTGTGTGAATCATGCAGAGCCTGCTGTGCTGATTTGCAAGCTCTTACAGACACAGATATCTTGTTTTGTAGTCTGAGCTGGAGGGGGGGGGGTGTGTTCTCCAGCTCACCACGGACAGTGAGCCCTCACTGCTGCCCCTTGGCCTTCTGCATGGCACTTCTGCTATGGCCCCTCTGTGGTCATGGCTTTGTCCAGCCCCACACCCTACACCTGCTGCTTTCATCCCTTGATGATACGCCATGAGGGTGAGGAGGGCTTCGGGCACACAGATCTGTATCATCGCTGTGGCCACCTTGCCATCCCCCTGTGGTCATCCTGGCCAGGCCTGGTAGGAGAGGCTTTCCCCTGCCAGGCAGCTCTGTGGGGACTCCTGCAGCCACTGTCCCCTCAAGGCTCATCTGTGAGCCTGTGGGCAGCTTGGCAGAGGACAGCAGGGCCGTGGTACTCAGCACTACCCCTCTGATGGAGGAGGCTTCGTGGACACTGCACCAAGCTCTCTCCCTGATTCCCTCTTTGTGTGAAAGATCCATCTCTCCGGTAATGAATTTCCAGGGCATCTGCCCCCAGCAGTCAGTCACAACCCTGGTTCTACCTCTAGAAGGAGGCAGATAGCATGGTATAAAGCCTTAGTGACAGGCTGGCCCCGACAAGCTATAGTCTTAGTTTCAACACTTAGAACTTATTTACTTTATTAAGTATGTTTTTTAATGCTGCTAAGCCAAAGTTCCATCTGTCAAATGGCCAAGCAAAGAGTAATAACTGCTGTCCTGAGCATCACTCACGCTTGGGTAATACTGCCTTTAAGCCTTAGAGAAACTTACGAAGAAAGCACCATTCTGCCAGGACAGTGAAGGTCAGTTCTCTGGTCATCTGGATCGAGAGTCTTGGAGAGGAGACTGAACAGGGTGCTGTGCTCCCCTGGGGATGAACCCACTGGCACCATAGCTGAGTGCGCTGCTGCCAGTTGGGGCTCAGCCAGAGGTGGGCCCTGTGTCGTCTCTGGCCTTGGGCCGGATCATCTCTCCTTGGCACTCTTCTTCTGCTCTGGCTGCCACGCAGTGACCACCTCTTGTGTGCCAACCCCCCATTCCTGCTCTGGAATGAGCCACGGACTGAACCTCTGAAACCGTGAGCCAGATTAGATCTTTACCCACAAGTGGCCAGTGTTGGGCATTGTGTCCCGCAGGAAGAATGCTGCCTAATATACGCCCTTCCTCTGAGATGAGACGCTAAGTAACTCACCTGAGTTACTCGTTCCCCAAAGGCCTGGACACCAAGCTCAGATCTGTTTGACTCCCAAACCACCGCTTACTAATTTACTTTCACTTTTTATGGTGTGTTTTTCTCGTGGGAATGAAATGACATCAGTAGTTCTAAATAAAATACTATTTTCCTCTCTGAACAGTAACTTTTTTTGTTTTGTTCATTTTGTTTAGTATTATTTCTGTGTTGGTTAAATATACTCAGGCAGAAGGCACAGAAATGGGGATAGGAGGAAACTTATTCTAGGTCAGGGATGGGAACTTTTTGTAGCTTTCAGTGATGCAAGCGTCCTGCTGTGGCATGTGTGTCATAGGTTTGTCACCACTGGACTAGGGAAGTGGTTTCCCTTGTGTGTGTGCATGTGTGTGCATGTATATGTACACGCATGTGTGTGTGTGGGTGGGTGAGTGTGAGAGAGAGACAGGGAGAAAGAGAGTAGAAGAGAGAACTGTAAGTAGAAGATACTGAATATCTGAATATCACTGGGCATCTGTGTATGACAAGTCGCTCATGACGTGCATACGTGGGACTCTGTTAGGAGGGAACCAGCTGTATTGTCCTCACTTTGTCCAAAGCTGTGGAATAGTGACTGGGTGTCTGTCAGATGAAGATGTGTGGCATGTGTTAACAGTCACTTCGGAGGAGTCTTTATTTCAGGATGTAAGTAACTCCTGGCAGTGCGTTCTTACCCAGGAAAGGTAAAGGCCATGTTGGATGGCGATGATGAATTGTGCACCAAATGTGTGAGGTCAAGGGCGTCTCCAGCAGCTGAATCCAAATCTGAAAGCCTGGGGTCCACAGATCGAGGGTGCATTCCACAGAGCAGACATGGTGAGCTGCAGGTCTCCTTAGTTCAGAAGAGTCTGTTTGCTCTAATACTAGGGGAGATCAGCCGTGTTAACAGAGAAATGCAGTTGCCGTGACTGACACTGTGCAAGCATGAAATCTGCGGCAAGAAATGAAAGGAAAAGGTCGAGAAAAGAGAAGCACTGGGAGATGAGGGCTCCTTCAAGGAAGTAGTGAGGCCCTCACCTACGGAGGGCCAGGGATAAAATTTCCCTAGATGGCGTCTGCAAGTGGTTAATCTAAGTCATTTCAGCCCCTGTCTTCACACAGTGGGCTTATGGGTGAGATCACATAAGTAAAAAGGAGTGCTGGAATTTCCTACAAATCTACAGTACATCAACACTGAACACTAAGTCAAACCAATGCTGTGTTTGTAAAGCAAAAGAAAAGTCAGAGTTGGCACCCTGATTTCCCATAGTTTCCCAAACCGGGTGATGCAGTTTATCAGTCTACAATATCAATCATATCTATAATTATGTGTAGAACTGAACGTAAAGCTAGGTGCCTTGGAAGGTACCTGACTTAACAAATGACAATTCCTGTTGTTTTCACCACATTTCAAGCCACTATATTAGTGCAGTTCTGGGATATATTGATCTTAAAGCTGAATTTAATAAGGAATACTGATTTTGCAAGTCACTAGGGGATTCCCAAGCCATGGGGAGTATCTGGGAGCACGATGGTTCTAGAAAGAGGATTGTTAAAGACATAAGTAGAGAAAAGTCTTTTTTATTGCCTCAGTGAAGTCCAGCTCTAAGTCACTCATCATCGCTGGGCCTCTAGGATTCTTATGAATCAGGAATCGATGCGTAGATCTTCAGAAAAATGGAAAGATGCTGTGCTGAAATGTAACCAGCAGCTGTTGATGACAAAATAGATATTCATCAGGAATATCTATTATGACACATAAGTCACCTCCTCGGCTCTTCTTTTCTCAATGCTATCATCTAAAAGAGAACAGTGTTTGTTTGTTTATTTATTTATTTTATTTATTTTTTAAAAAAATTAAAAAAAATAAAAGAGAACAGTGTTGCTTTCAAGACTGAGGGTTCATTTGTGGACTTCATTTTATATCACGTCGAGGAAATCGACATGTGGGAAGCATTTAGAATGAGGAGTGTTGGCTAAGTGGCCATCGCCCGTTTGGCTAAGTATTTGTTTAAAAGAAAAGGCATGTACCTGTTGGGTCAGCACAGTGCACAGGAAAAGGGGTCCCTGGAGTGCTTAGTGCTGACCCCGACCTTCATGTGTTCCAGTTTGTCTGGGGCACCTTCAGTGGAGGCCCGGAAGGGTGGGAAAGTGGGGCACCAGCCTCGGCCCCCACACCTACCTGCTGCTTTCACGTGCTGTTTGGAAACAGAAAAGCAGGTCTCCTGGAGGGAACCATTTTCAAGGTTACTGAGAAGCAGGATGGCCACTGGCCAGGTCGGAAGCTGAGCGGGCTGTGCACCACACTCAGGCTGCACGGCTGTCTGAGGTCAGGGCTGAAGCGCTGTGGAGACCTGAGAGTTTCTGTTGTTCTCAGTAAACAGAATAACTGGACGGTTGTAAAGCAGGAGGCAGGTGTGTTAGAGAATATCCATGCAGTCAGAGATTAGATCAAATCCTCTTCTGAAAGAGACCCAAGGAGCTGAAAGTCTGCACATAAGAACAGAAAAATGATGGTGGCAAAATAGTAAAAGTAGGAAACCATCAAGAAAACACAAGTCATACAAAATAAAGAGACAGGACAGACAGACAGACAGACGGGCAGACGGACATCTCAGTGCTTAGCTATTCTGTTTCCTAAGCTGGGTAAAATCTTATCAGTTAACCAGATATTCATGGTTGAAGGTTTTACAGTTTTAGTAAAACCACTCATATATTATATTCACTATTTTAATGGTTTTCTGCATTAAAGAATTGGTATCCTTTATCAAGACAAGGGTGAATTTTTCTTCTTTTAATGAGTAGTGAGTGTTTTAAATCTGTTTTCCCACCCAAAGTACAAGACACAGCATATAACAGAGAAACGCAGAGAGAAAACCTCACAAGGACAGAGGTGATTTTCTCACACAAGTGGCTTATTTTTCTTTCATTCTGTGTTTCCTGGAATTTTGTACATTCTTACAGGAGATGAGCTTTTATTTTTCCTGTCAGGAAAAAGGCCACATTCTCTAGTTGTAAAATGTGTGTCGGAGGATGACTTGGAAATGACCTCTCTCGTGCTAACTTTCCACTCTCTGCGCACGTATGATCTGTGTGTGTTTGGGGCTCCGCACGTGTGCGTGCTTCTGCAGTGCTCCATGGACGGGTTACTGGGGAGGGTGAGGACTGGGAAGCGTTTGTCCTCATCACTGAGTGCTGCAGCTTGCAGGGGAGGCCTGGACAGGAACCTGTTTCCTCTTCTGACACCGAATTTCTAGGCTGCTGGAAGGTCACTGGCGCGTGGCAGCGGCTGAGCCCAGAGAAGCCCTGGGCAGCGTTTCCTTTAGCCCCCGCCTGTGAGCCCCATATGTGGGTCCTGGGGTCCTCAGCCCTCACGGGGTGCGACCTTCGCCAGGGAAGCCTGTGCCTACCTTTGCTCATCTGTATTCCGGGGCTGCTGCTCCCCTCCGCAACCCTCTCTTTGTTCTATCAATCTGCAGAACAGGGCTCAGCCTGTGATTAGTCCTGGGAGCTTGTTTCTGTTAATCAGTCTGCAGCACAGGTTGACTCTGGCGCTTTTGTTCTGGAGCTTCGTGTGTTCCCCTCGTCAGCCCGCGGTGCAGGCTGCTTGCTTTGCCTTCAGCAGACCAGGCGGTGAGACTTGGGTTTTATATGCTGATTACATTGTCAAGAAAGAAAAGACTGTTTGAAAAGATAACAGGAAAATGCTGATGTAGGATTGTGGAGCTGTGTTTTAGGAAGGAGGAAAGTTTATAGAAAATATAACTTACAAAACCTGCTTGTGAGGTCCCATAAACTGCACGTGTGGTGGATCGGATCAGAAAAACAAGGCGTTCCTCACATCGTGCAGAAGCGTGTAGCATCAGACCAAAGCTGCCTGTGTGTGTGAGCCGTCATCTCTGCGTAGGTACAGTAAGAACATTGGTCCTCAGCTATAACGCTGGGCAGTGACGAGAAGACTCGGCACAGCTTGCTGAATTTCCTTCCTTGTTCTCCTTCCACTTTCCCGCACACCAAGTGACCTTGCCACAGATTAAAACCATTGCACCTATTACACAGGGAAGACTCTGCCTCAATTTTCTCATCTTCATTGTCAAGGGGCAAGAACAGACCTACTGTGGAGAGGAAGTGTGGGTTAACTCGAGTGAATGTTCGAAATTGCATTACAAAATGTTCATTAAAATAATTCTCTGAACTCTAATGGCAAAGCATAGCTGAGAATAAATTTTAACGTATAACTTTCCCTATTGAAAAGAAGCTCTAGGATAAAGTTTTCCAGTGTTTTAGTGCTCTACAAATCTCAAGGACGTCACTTGTGTCATCATGGTCCCTCCACCTCTGTGCAAGAAACAAATTCTCAGAGTCCCAAATTAAATTTGTCATCAGTGATAAATTTAGTCCTGAAAGATACTTTCATAAGAGCTTCAGTGTGATTTATTGGCTTTGCTAGTTAACATGGGTGTATTCCGCCTTGTAGAGAACTTAGCAGACACAATTTCTGACCAGACTTTCCTTGATTAAAATGAGACAATGAAAACTCTCCTTTTCAGCACAGCAGTAATTATTTTAGAGCTCAATTGGAAAGTAAGCACACTGTAGCCCTGTCATTAATGTTAAAATAAAGACAGAAAAGAAAAGGAAAGCACATTGAAATACCACGAGGAAAATGTTTAGAAGACTCTGGTTCTTTCTGTGTGTACCTACTTTGTTTCCTTTGTGTACAGGCGGAGTGTCTAGGCTGTTTTCCTGGTCTCGGCTCAAGGCGCAGCCCTTGCATATATAACCACTAATGAGTGTCAGGATTCAGCTGCTAATTTGAAAGGCTTTGTGGCTCTTTCACCCCAGACACCAGCAGCTTCATCAAGCGCGGCTTTGTCCGAGCTGACCTTCCTGGCCTGTGGATCGCAGCTAAATACCAACATTGCACAGCCCCCGCCCACTTGAAACAGCCCAGACGTGGTCCCTGCACGAGTCTTATCAGAATCTGTTGCTGCACAGACATGGCCGTCCCGAAGCTCGCCATATAATTAGGATTAGCTTCCTCCAAAGAGGCCTTCTTTACTCTCACCCATGGGGTATTCACTTGATGCAAGATTTGAATTTTAGAGCAATTAGCAAATTTCCTCATCTTTTTGTTAGAAATGTGTTGTTATAAGCCATAGCTTTGAAAATGTGTTTTGATGTCTATTTTAGTGAAAGCAAGAGAGAACCACGTATTATCTGTTTTTTCTCTTGACCTGGGGAAATGCATAGAATTTATTATTCATGACACAGAAAAATCTAATGGTTTCTCTTTTTTCTCTTTAGATATTAGCCTTTGGGAGTGCACTCTTCTAAAAATTAAACCATGTAGTGGGCAGGTTGAAAGGAGTTCTGTATTTGCTGTGCTCTTTGAAATACCATGCAAAAGCGAAGGTTGAACGTGCTTTGTTGAGCTTTTCCTTTTCGGAAGAAAATGCTTTATTCCGGGGCCCTCTTCTCTATGTATTTTCCCCTACTGTTCTCGGTTCCCAGAAAACTCACTCAGCTTTCATTTAAAATTTTGCGCCGTGTTTACCAAGAAGCAGTAGCGAGGTGGGGAGAGCTGTTGCACTGTGTGCGCACATGAGGCAGGGGAGTGAATCCTGAGAGACCTCTCTGATCGGACCCCATCTTCTAAGCTGGGTGTCTGGTGATCTGATTTGGAAGTGCTTTGAATTCTCCTTCTTTTTAAGGCGAGATGTAAAACTGGAGATGGGAAAGGACTCTGTGATTTTATCACTTTTTCCGCCTTCTCAGCAGTGTGACCCCTCCCTCCGGCGTGTTCCCTGGTGTTCTGCTTGGCCTAGTTTAAGATAAGACCGAGAAGGCTTCTTGTCCATTTCCCCTGGGAAAATGTCCATACGGATATGCTTGGAGGGCCTCTCCCTGCGCTGTGACTGCTGCGGGAGTCTGACACACAGTCCCTCTTCTTCTCAACTTTCAGGGACTCTCCCCGGGTCCCATCGTCTGTGTTGTGAGCAGAGACACGATGCTCGCGTGCACAGCTCTGGCTTCCTGTGCTGCCCCGGTGGCATGTGATTTACAGGGCTTCCTTGTTACTAGCCCAGTGTCTAAGATGTGCCCAAATCGGAATGGTCCGAAAATTCTACCTATCAGTGAATCTCATAAATGCTTACCATTTCAGGAAGCCTGCCCCTGGAGCTCATCCGACTCTTATTGATTTGGAGACTTTTCCGGGGTGTCTCAGAAGTCGAGCAGGACTGTGAATCTGTGTTCTCAGATGAGCAGAAGTAAACTCATCCAAGTGTTTTGTTGCAGAGGCATAATTGTGACAGGTCGATGTCTGGCCCTTGTTCTGCCAGGTTATGTATTAATGAGGAGTGTAGTTACTATCCATTAGCTCTGAACACAGAGCACCTGCAACAGTTCGTATTTACTGATGTGCTTTCCCCTCTCACCCTCTGCCTTTCCTCTTCAGGTATACGGTCATGTGACTTCGGTCTTTATTGGGCCTTTGCTTATTTAGATCCTTTTTATACCATGGTTATTCACACATGCACACACATCTAATCACTTGACACATGGCTTTGAACTTTATAAAAATGTTGCTGTAGGGCTTGCATGGAGATAGCTATAAATTCTATGGGAACAAGCAAACAAAGCATAACTATTGGAAGGCTGTAGAAAGTGCTCAGAAGTGGCGTAATTGGAGTTGGATCGTAGGAGGAGCCTCTGCGTGTTTCCCAAGTCTGTATTTTGCACTGAGCATAGTCCCTGCTGTGCACAGGTGGTGGGAGGGGCCGACACTTCAGCAGCGCCTCGTCTTTTTGGTGGACGGGAGTATGTAAAGAGGCTGGGAGTTAGGAGAGCTCCCAGAGAGGAGGGAGAGATTGGGGGTGCGTGTAGGAGGTCGTGGATTCCGAACATGGAGGCTCCTGAGCCACTGTGGGTGGCAAGATTGAGCAGGGGTCACAGGGAGACGAGCCCCTGGACATCACAGACAGTGAGCAGTTACGGTTTGATTCCAAGTATTGTCTCCCGTTAGCACTGTTCCACGGACTACTACAGTCCCAAGTTTCCACACGGCATTCAAAACGCTTAGCTCTGTCTGATGATAGTGTGAGGGTAATTTGGGGGGAAACAACAGACAGAAGCGAACTTTGGGATGGGCCTGGTATTAAGGTTGTCAGTGAGAACTTTAAAGTAGTTGTTATAATTATGTTCAGTAAGACAAAGGAAGTATGCTTGTATCGAATAAGTGAAATCCCAACTGAAAATTCTAGAAATAAAAGAACACGAGACTTGGATATCTTATCCAGTACATGAGCTTAATAGGAGATCAACTAAGGGAGAAAAGAATCCTTGAACTTGAAGATAGTTGATAGAAATCTTGCACTCTGAAGAAGAGAAAGAAGTATTGAAAAAGCTGAACAGCCTTAACGACCTATAAGATGGTGACAAAAGGCTTAATTTATGGATCACAGGAAGCTCATAGTAAAGAGAAAGAATTTGAAGAAATAATGCACCATTAGTCCCTCAACTTGATGAAAGGCATAAATTTACAAATTAAGAGATAATGGCTAACTCCAAACAGGAAAAATAGGAAGAAAGCTCTGTTGAGGTAAGGAAAGTCGCCAAGGACCAAGGGAAGCGAGAAAGTGATTAAAGCAGCCAGATCAAAAACAACAGCTCCACAAGGGACAATGATTAAACTGGCATTAGAGTTCTTTCGTAACCATGGCAGTCAGAAAACAGTGGGATGACTTCCTCAAAGACTTATAAAAAATGTGAACCTGGAATTCTACATCCAGTGAAAATCCTTGATGAATAAAAGCAAAAGAACAACATTTTCAGACAAGCTGAATTAAAGGGAGTATACTGCTATCTGACCCACACAATGGAAATACTAAAGGAAATTCTTCAGGCCGAGGCAAAAAGATATTAAAAAGGGGACAGGCTGGTGTGGTAAATCAATGCCAGGTCAAGTAGGCTTCGGGAGTTAATGAAGAACGTCAGGGAGAGTTAATATCTCAGAGACTGTGAGAACCTGTATCTCCCAACTGATGTTTTTCAAAAGTACATCGACTGTTTAAAGCAGACACTGTACAGTAGACCGTATATAATCCAAAAATGTGACATCAGAAAAGTCCCCAAATCTGAAACTCTTTGAGTTCTGACAGGAGCTTAAAATGCTTCGGATTTGGGGATATTTGGACTTCATGGTTTGGGGTGAGAAAAGCTCCTTCCTCAGCTAATAAATTCTTCAAATATTTCAAATTTAAAAAAAAATTGACACAGTTCTGATCTGAAGCATTTTGGAAAAGGAATTTCGGCTCTGTACCTCTTGCGTCAGTGACACACGTGGTGTGATACATGTACAGTGACTGTTAGGAGGGGAGACCCAATGCAGCTGTGAGCGTTTTATGTTTCATGTGAAACAGAACAATATTCAGAGGATTATAAAATATTAAGGAAGTATAACCCCTAGGACAATCTAATACATAATACAAAGGGATATGGTCTGAAAAGCCAATTAACTCATTAAAATGGAATTCTAACAATTTTCAAGTAATAAAAAGTAGTCAAGGAAGGGAAAACAGGAAGAAAAAGGACAAATTAAAAAGTAAATAAACGGTGTGGTATTTCCTAAAGATACATTTTGAATAGATACAGCTTTATCGAGATGATCTCAAAGAGAATATTAAGCTAATTCATCAACTCAGATTAATGGATTTAAAAGACAGAGATTTTCCAAACAGATTAGAAGATAGCTCTCGTTACCCGCAAAAGATACATTTTAAATATGAAGACATTTTTGAAATCTAGAGACACACTTTAACGTAATACACGAATTGGTTGGGCAAATGGATGGGATTGCGAGGCGGAGGTCCGTGCTGATGCTTGGCCTGGACGGCGAGAGGCTACATGAACACCAGACAGAGACAACTGTCATGCAGAGAACAGGGGGTAGTTCCTCAATCCTGGGGGAAAATGTGCATCTGCTTAAGACCGGACCTTTGAAGTACTGAAAGTCACTATTTACAGTGAAGGGAAAAGAGCCAGTTCCGCAATCATAATGTGAGATTTTAATATGCGACCTTCATTAATTGATTGTAAAATTAGACTCCTCTGCCCCCCCAAAGAAAAACATTTTAAAAATAGAGGCTCTGAACAAAGTTGCCAACCACGCTTATCTCAGTGATGTCTGCAGAACACTCCACAGAGCTGCAGAAAGTACATTTTTTTTCAAGTGTATGTGGTATTTCCACCAAGGTAGACCATATGCTAAACCAAAAATAAGTTTCAGTAAGTCGAAAAGGATTGAAATCATGCAGCGTGTCTCTCTAAATATGAAAAATGTAGAAATAAATGAGATACACAGAAAATCCTCAAATATTTGAGAATTACTGTAAGATACTTCTAAATCAGTTGAAGAGATCCCCAAATTTAGAAACCATTTCAAATTGGATAATACTGAAAATATAACCTGTAACAGTTTGGGTACTACAGGAAAAGCATGGCAGAGAAAATTTCTAATGTTCATACTAAAAAAAAGTATGAAGACTGAAATCTGTTATCTGAGATCTCGTCTCAAGAGACCAGGAAAAGAAGATTGAGCCAAATCTAAGCTGAGCAGAACGAAGTCATTAACGAAATTTGGAGCAGAGATTAATAAAACAGAATATAAAAAGCTAAAACTTGTTCTTTGAGAAAACTGAAATTGATGCTACTTGATAAGAATGAAAAAGAATATAAATCAATAATACTAAGAAAGAAGTGTTATTACTACAAAGCTTTGGAATAATAGATAAATAACATAAAAGGGGAATAGCTGATAATAACCAGATCATGAGCAAATTTGACATCTTTCTTTAAAAATATCATTTACCAACAAATCATAAAATGCAGTATGAAATTACAGTAACTCTAACAGTGAAACTGAGTTCATTTTCAAAAACCTCCTCAACAAGAAAATGCAAGACACAGATGGCTTTACGAGTGAGTTTTATCGGACATTCCTAGTGAATCTTGCCCAGATGTTTTCAGAAGTGAGGAGGAATCCTGAGAATGCTTTGTGTCCCGATGGTGGCAGCACTTTGTCACTGGAGTGGCTCCAGGCCTGTGCAGTGTTTCCTAAAACTGTGCGTTTTGAGTAGATATAGTGTATGGCACATAAATTTTATGAAAATAAAATTGATTTTAAACAGGATATTAAACTAAATGTCATCCTCTGGGGCTTGCTTTTCTCATTCAACATTAGTTGGTCAGATTTATCTAATATTTGAGGAAGGAAGAGGACTTAGGACAGGAAGAAGGAAGAAAATTTATGTTGATCGTTTCTTTCAGGGAGAGAAATGATGGGTAGAAGTCCAAGCTTTCTTCAGCTATCTAAATTCTAGATTCTGTGGCTATTTTTGGATACTGGCGAATGCCTTTTCCATAGCCAAGCTTGTTATAATTTATATTCAAGACCATAGCTGCTTTTAATAGTCAGGAAAAACTTCTATTTGCACTTAGTAGCATTCTTTATCAAGCTATGCAGTGTTTTGTTTTGTTTTGTCTTGTTTTGGATCTTGGAGTAGCAAACCAGGGTGAACATATTAGTTAAGTCTTTTGTTGCAAATAATAGAAATCTCATTCAGAAGCAGTGGAGAGATATGGGAAGTGAATGGTTTTCTTAACTTAGGAGGCCTTGAAGATGACCGACATCGGCATGGCTCGATCCAGAGACCTGCATGTTATCAGACTCCATTTCCAATTTTGGCATGGGCTTTTGGCTTTGGCCTCTTCTATAAACCTCTATAAACATTTTCCCCTCCTGGTAGCTGCTGGCAGCTTCAGCTTTACATCCAATCAGGACTGCTCATTGTCTTGGTTTGACTTACTTGTCCTTCCCCAGAACCAGTCAATGTGGAAGGAGAGTGGAGTACTTTGATTGGCCGGTGCTGGTCATGTGCTCTTTCCTGAGCCAGACAGGATGTGGGATAGGCCCATCTGTGTCATATGAATTGACAGTGGCACAGGGATGAGTTTTTACCGGAAAGTTAGTGTGATATTGCCAGAAAAAGGGGAACTGAATGTTCCACAGACAGAATTAATTGTCCCTCCTCCTAAATAGACGCACACATTGTATGGCACGTGGGTAAGAAGAGGACTCTTGTTAGCCATAAGATTCTGAAGTTTCTGATCCTGCAGTCTCTCTCCAAGGACCACAGCCTTTCACTGATCCAGTGTCTGTTTCTCATCTGTGGGTGGTGGTGCTGATGGACAGAAAGCCCAAGATTGGTAAACAGCCTAGTGGTGTGACATGTGTCTCTTGACTGATTAGAGCTCTGTGGGAAAGACAGACAACCAAATGCATGTGCTGAATAACAGTTTGTCGTGGTGATTTCTGAGGGCCAGGAATGGCGTCCTGCTTTGCTGGTCCGCGCACGGGACTGCCCTCAGGGGGCCATCCAGAGCAGTGGCCACATGTCCCACTCTGACTTGAACGCAGTCCATTTCCAGGGTGCCGTGGGTCGCTGCTGTTGGATGATGCCTGCAGGTTCTCAGCTTTGGGTGGCTTTGGCTGCTGCCCGTCCTGAATTCCCTCCTCTGCCCGGCAGCTCATAGCATGGGCTTCTCGCGAGTCAGAGTGAGCACAGGCCAACAAGGCAGATGACTGTGGCCTTTGGGTAAACTACTGATCTCGTCCCATCACTTTGCTATAGTTCTGGTAGAAGCAAGTCACCAGGGGACCCTATACCTGAAGGAGCAAAACCACATGGAGCATAAATACCAGAAAGTGGGGTCCCTGGGCCCCTCTGGAGTGACAGTGGCTTCTAAGGAAACAGTCTGCTCCCCTCCTTTGCCATGGAATTCTGACCTGGGAGCCCCAGGTCCAGGCTGGAGGTAGACAGAGGCATCCAGCGCAGGATGGGACGGCGGCCGGAGGGTGCTTCTGGTCTGGCTGAGCGTGTGCATCAGGTGGGAAGGAAGGCAGCGCTGACTGCTGGGGGCTGGGCTGCAGGACACAAAGGCCGGGAACAGGAGCACACAGGGAAGACGGCTGCTTAGCAAGCAGGAGGCCGATGCACACAGCTGTGTGTAGGAGCACTCATCTAGAGAACTAGCCACCAAGCGCGGACGCTCAAAGTGTGGGACGGCTTTAAAACCATCAGTACATTCACATACTGTGTCGCTGCTGAAACTAAGCTTTTAAAAGAGCAGCTTCAAAAGTCTTTTTTTGTTTTGTTGTTCTGTTTTTTTTTAACCAAATATTGTTTTTACATAAAAAGTAGACAAATTTTAATTGAAGTAAAAAAGTCAGGTTATGTTTATTCTTTTTACAGAAGACACATTTTGGTATTTTATCTATTCTGTTAGATATTTGTAGTAGTAAGATACATACCACATAGCTAACTATCTGAATTACTTCTGAGCATATAATTCAGTGGCATTAATAAAAACGTCACTGCAGTGTAGCCATCACCACTACCACCAGACATTTTTCTATCTTCTCCAGCAGAAATTCTGTCCTCATTGACGCTGCCATCTTTCCTCCTCTAGATGGTGGCAGCTCCCACCCTACTTTCTCAGTGAGCTGAACTATTGTGGGCACCGTGGTAAGTGGAACTGCACAGCCTGTGCCCATCTGTGGCTGGCATCGTCACTTAGCACGATGATTTTGAGGTGTATCCGTGTGTTGAAGCAGCATAAGAATCCCTCCTTTCTGAGGATGACTAAGTGATAATTCCCCTTGGTTGATTTTCTACCTTGTTCTCCGCCCCCTGCTCTTGGGGTGGGAATAGACCTAGACAAAAATGTACCTGCCTCTTCCTGTGCATCTGAATGAATGGAATCTCCCCTGGTCAGGGCCCTGTTGTGTCCCCAACTCCTCTCCTCCCTAAAGGAAGCACCCTGGCCACATGTGGATTGAAACTCAGGGAAGGGGAAAGGAGATGGCCCAGGATTAGTCAGCAGGAAGGTTTTCACTGTCCGGGAGCAAGACTTGGAGGAGCTTGTTGACGTCATCAGCAGAGACCAGGAGGAGCAGAAGTTATCGCCGCATGTTGCGAAGTAAGATGGGCTGGGAGTGAGGGAGTGATGAAGACGGGATTTCTGGCGCGCAGACTTACCTGAAATGATTCTCGTACTGTGCTGATGAACGACTAACTGAGTCTTTCTCTGGAGTCCTGTTGTGAGAGATGTTGGATGATTTGCTCAGGATATTACTGGAATCCTTCCTGGAAAAGCATCCTACGCGCTTCTTTCTTCTTCATCGTTGGAGGCAGGTTTGTGGGCGAGTCCTGGAAATGGGACATGTATTTGCACAGGACAAGAGAGGCAGCAGAAGCTGCACTGAAGCAGGCGGCAGCTGCAGACTGTGGACCAGTAGGAAGGGCATGGGACGGGATTTGCCCTCGGCTGGCAAGAGCAGGTCAGCAAGGTGGTGCAGCACGGAGCTCGGAGCCTTGGACGCTTGAGAAGCCAGGGAGCGGCAGGAAGGTGAAGGGCAGCACTGGGCGCGCAGGGTGGGGGAGGTCGATGGGAGCAAACTTTCTGGGGCTGGGCCAGTAGCTCAGGGGCACCGTGCTGCTTTCCTAGCATGCATGAGGCCCTGGGTTTGATCCTGCAAAAAGAAAGTAAATGAAAGTTTTCCTCAGACCCCTTGTTCGGTTGTTCACCACCGTAAACTCCTCCCCAATGGTCCGCATCATGATGGATTATCCTAGTTGTACCTTATGAGTGGGACTCAGTAGTACAGTCGTGCAGGAGAAATGTGCTGAAGTCAGAGGGAGTCAAGTGATGGAAGCAGGCAACCGAGACAGGTGGGCCATAGCCCAGCAGCGGCTCCGGGCAAGCCAGGCTGAGCCCAGGAGTGGCCGACGGTGAGGTTGGTGCTGCGGACTCGACCCTCAGACAGCTCCCGGGGTTGCTCCGTCCTCTCGTGGACATTTGCTTGTCTTACACAATCTGGTTCACAAGTACAGAGCGAGAAGAGTGGCGCTCTAGTGAGTGGACAGTGCACCCGAGGCCGGGCACGGGGCGGGGCCGTGCCAGGGCTCTCTGGAGAGGAGCAGAACAGCCACTTGGCCCTTGCGGCGCCCTCTAGGGTCCTTTGCTGCACAGGCCCAGAGCAGGTTCCTGAGACCAGTGACTCCCGCATCTGATCCGGAGAAGCGGAGCCGTCGCTGGTCTGTCTGTGCTGCGCTGGTCTCGGAGTCTCCGCGTCTGTATCCAGTGTCCAGGCAGCCTCCCTCGCCTGCCCACTGTGGGTACGGGAAGAGTTAGCAAGGCGTCCTCCAGCCAAGACTGCTGTCTAGTGAGTGTTCAGTGACTGTTCGCCATTGTTTTACATAGTGCTTCTGTACCACTTTAAATGATTTTTAAAAAGGAGACCCATATTTTCTGGTAAGGAAACAGACACGGACACGCAAAGCTAGTGAAAATGGCATTTCTGTTCTGCTCCCACCAAAGGCTATTAAAATGTAGGGTCTGCTATTGTATATTTATTCAGACATCAATCTTAATCAGCTTCGTTGCTACTTTGGCGGTAAGGGGATTGTAATTCTATTTTTATCAGTTCCTTCCTGTGCACCAGACATTCAAAATAGCATGAGTAAGGATCAGAAATATCTTAATGGATTTGGTTCCCAGAGATATCGGTGACCAGAGGAAGAGGTTTGCGGAGATTTCTTCCTGAGCTGATAAGCACGGTGGCGGGAGGTGAGCGGGCTGGCGGGGCTCTGCAGTCTGCGGAGGGGGTGCAGCAGGGTGACCTCCTGGCCCCCGCGGCGATGGGCGGAGCCGAGTGCTTGGCGCTGGGTCTGCGTGGGGACAGCACCGCCCCTGCAGGAGGAGCCTTGCTCTGGTGAACACGCTTCCGGCTGCGCTTCCGCGGCCCACAGCCAGACGTGTCCGTGTTACTCTCACTTTGCCGGCGGGGCCTGGCGGCCTTGCTTCTCTGCTGTTCTCCCGCCCCTCATTACGTCACCCGTCATGCTTTTCCGCTCCCAGTTTCTTCCCTCCCCCTTCCTTTCCCGTCTCACATTCTCCTTCGGCACTGTTTTACACTCCTTGATCACCGGTATCCAAGTTCGGAAGTGGGGATCAGAGGGAGAGGAAGCTGCTGTCGGAATCCAGAACCTCGAGTTCCCGCAGAAACGCGTGTGTTGCAGTGTCCCCGACCCGCTGCAGGACCGGTGCGTCCTCCAGCGCCTCTGTGCCCACATAACGCTTCCTTTACGCTTGGTATTGAACAGGCCGCGCGTGCACGTGACACACCACACTTCATGGATGCTGTTGTGTAGCGGAGGGGGCATTTATTTAAGTAATATGGGTGAGCGCACGTGTAAAGAGCTGTTCCGTAAACATGAGCACAGGTGGTGCGCAGGGTCGGCGCGAGATCATGACTGACCCCAGAGGGAAGGGGGCTGGCCACTGTGGAGGTACACGGCTGTGGAGAAGGTGGGCACAGGCCATTCCAGGCCAGCACTGCCCAGCATCCTGCCGTGGGGCAACTCCAAGGAGTCCGTTCCATGTCACCAGTCCACTCCCCCCACCACAGTTCCACAGCTGTGTCCCCCGAGGAAGGCTCAAAGCCTGGGCCATAACCGCACAGCGCCTGGAGGGTCTGAGCCTGTGCCGCAGGTGTGAGCATTCTCCAACCACAGGAGCGACCGCACACCAGCGTGCTCGCCTGTCTGTCCTTTAGCTGAGGAAATCAAGATCCCAGGCCTGGCTCCTCAGCTGAGTCGGGAGTGATGAACGCAGGGCGGAGGCTCCCTCTGTCCAGCTGCAACCCAGCCTTGAGCAGAGCCTCTGGTCGGCTCCAGGCTGGCCACACGTGGGTCCTGGCTTGGCTCTGGTGGGCCCTTGAGAGCAGGGGACGGCTGTGCTTTCCGGGCCAGCTGGGGCCGAGCTAGGCAGGAGGGCACAGCGAGGCCTTTGGGGGGCCACTGTTCCCAGCAGGGTGCGGCCCCTGCCCAGCCTGCCTGGATGGGAGTTGCGCGCCTGTCCCCACCACCCCAGCAGGCCTCCCCTTGCCGCTGGGCACTCTCCTCTTGCCGGCCTGGCTTTACCCTTCAGAGCAGAGAGAGTGGAGCCGGGTGGGCGGGCAGAGGTTCTGTGTAACCCGCGGTGTGCCAGCACCAACGGCAAAGAGCAGAGGTCTGCGTGGGAAACGGGGAGAAAAGCCAGAGGGTAAATACAGACGGGGCTGCTCCGCCCTGCACGGAGCAGACGTGTGCAGTCACGCACGCGCATTCACGCAGAGCTTCAGACGGGCAGCCTCGCGCGGGTTTCCCAGGCCTACCAGAGTGTTTGTGGGGTCGAGAGGGCATCTCTGCTGGGTGCTTTTTATCCAGAGCTTCGTCAGGTAGCGGGGCCAGCTGCACAGCTGAACGTGCTGAGTGTATTTAAAGTCAGGGGAGGTAATGGCCGGCTCAGTCCCCGGCCCACCCTAGACCCTCGCTGCTCCCCACACCACCTTGGGGCAGACTGCCCAGTGCCAGCGGGGTTCCCAGACCTCGGGCCAGCTGGCCACTTGCCTGGCTCTTGAGTAGTTCCCAGTGTCTGTGGAATGGGCATTGCAGAGCCGGATGCCGGGTGCCCTGGCTCCGGGAGCTGCACCCCCTCCCCGTGCGCCGCAGCCCCACGCTGGGGGGTGACGTTCTCCTGGAGGTGCTGACTCCACGTGTCCAGGTCCTCTTCTAACCCCTGTGAAGTCAGTTCTGCACTGGCACGTCCAGCTGGTTGTACTCTTCCCGTGTGGGTCCTGATGCAAAGGGGAAGTTAAATTAAATAAGACAAAAGGCCCGCGTTGAAGGCAGAGCCTGCGTGGAGAAAACGCAGGGCAGCTGTGCGGACAGTAACGGCGGTACCGCTCGTGCCGCCGCTCGGGGAACGGGCCCAGAGGGCCTCCTCTGGCCGGGCTCCCGAGCCGAGTCCGGGTTCTCATTCAGTTCCCCGAGCAGCACGGGCCGGGCAGGCCAGTGGAGACATAGTGCAAGCCGAGAACATCGGATGCTAACTCGGGCTGTGCGCAGGGGTGAACGGGTGATGGGACGCTGGAAGTGACGATGACGTCAGCATCTGAGAAACCCTGCCCTCCCGGCCACCACTGCAGACTCCGCCCACCAAGACCACAGGCAGGAAGTGGGGTAACCTGAGGCTCTGTGTACATCCTTTTGCATGGACAGGATTTTGTTCATACAAAGGGAAACAATGAGTGTGAGTCCCGTACGTAGGACAGGTGTGCTCCACTGTGCTGGGTCTCTGCAGCTGCTTCCACCCATTTGCAGGCCAATGCTTGACCTGCGTAGCCATAGCTACGTGAAGGCCAAGTGCAGTTCCAGGCTGAGCTGATGGAGATCACTTCAGTTTGCAGTGTCCTGTTCCTGCCAGACTCTGTGCTGAATGCTTCATTTCGTGTTTACACCATGGTGAAGTGGGTGGACTCATTCGGACCACAGTGCCGGGCCCAGCAGGCTCTGGCCCACAGCCATACAGCCATGGGGCGCTGCACACGGGAACCAGGCTCGTCTGCTGAGCTCCGGTGCTGACCTCCTGACGGAGCTGGACTGGACCTCAGTGCCCAGGGCAGTTGTCTCTGTCTCTGCGCTGTGCCTGTTGGCTTCTTTCTCAACCTGACCTACTGCTGATCATTTGCCCTGCAAATCTTGGCAGTGTCACCATGAGGACTAGATGTCAACTCTGCAATTTGAATTTTATAAAATTATAAATCACCAAAGCAAGTCTGAGGTTGGAACGGCCCTGGGTTTCTCACTGAATTTGATCAGAGCCTGTTTCTGGCGAGCCAGACAGCTTAGCGGGTTTCTGCCCAGTGGCACACGCAGAGGGCTGCCAACTATTCCGCGGATGGCGGGCAGGAGCCAGTCAGAGTTCGCAAAAGGCCTGTGTTGCAGAGGGTTTAAGAAGATCAAAGCATCACAAAGCTGAAGGGAAGCATGCTGGAAGCACCCGGCAAAGGAGGAAGGGGCCACGCGCCCAGTGGACTGCTACCAGCTGTTCATACTTGGGAGGACGGGCTCTTCTTCCATCGTGTACCTGACGTTTGGATTTTTAAGGGACTCTTGACTTTGTAGCAGATAGTCAAGGGTGGTAGGATTGTGGCTGTGTATGTGTTATGTGTTCCTGTTCCACGGTAAAATAAAAATGAGTGATTTATTGGGACCTAAAACCTTCCTCGACATTCAATCCCCATCAGCTCAGAGGCCGCTCTGCGTTTGTCGTATTAGTTATTTGTAATGAGTGTTTATATAGTTTTAATATATCTTAGATACACATCAATACAGTTAATCCAATTTTTATTGAATGCCTACCATACACCAGCTCGTAGGTAATAGTTTAAATATATCATACTATATTTAACATAGATATTAGCAGTTTATGCATGATCATGTGTTTGGTTAGGACTTTATATTCTAAGTAACAAAACATTTAGCCCAAAGTAGCTAGAATAAATGGAATACATTGTCTCACTTATTTGGTAAAGTTTTCTTCTTTTTTTCTTTTTTCTTTCTTTCTTTTTTTTTTTTTTTGGAGACAGGGTCTCACTATGTTGCCTGGGCTAGCCTAGAACTCACAGTGATCTTCCTGCCTCAGCCTCCAGAGGTTACAGCTGTGCACCATCATACCAAATTTGTGTCACTTATTTGATAAATTCAAAAGTAGATACATTTTAGAAGTGATTTCCACATGGCCTTAGACGTGTGACTGGAACGTCGCTTTCCCGTTCCGTTCCTGAGCTCCGTCTCTTACAGCTTGCCTCCATTTTGGAGGCCCTGTCTCCTCAGGTTTAAAATGGCTGCCAGTGGCTCAGTGGGATCCCAGGATGGCCGCGCTGGCCGCGCACCCGTGCTGAGGGGCGGAGTGCCCCGAAGGCCTTAGCCTTGGATGTGAATTCTGCTCTGCTGGGTCGGGCAGCGGTCAGCGCCCCTAGATCCCCACACGGAAGCCAGAGCGTCAGAAAGCAGAAACGGAGGGACATGTGGAAGCGCCACCAACACACGTCGGTCACGAGCTGTTGACTGGGCAGTGGATGACCTGCTCCTCCCGGGCTTTACCTGATACAAAGACTGGCTTTATAGTGGTTATCAGTATCACCTTGAAGTGACTTTCAGAACTGCTCCAAGTAGATGGCAGAGAAACTTTCTTACCGATGTAAATCTATACAAAGAAGGGGTGACGCACCTCTTTTATAAATTTACTTCTAAGTAAAAATGAGCAGGTTAAAGTCATTCTCCTGTTTCTGACTCATCTCTCCTTTTTCTAAACCACAGTGTCTCTAAGAGTCCGTCTCCCCGCTCCAAGAGCTCACATTCTTTTCCTTCATCAGTCTTTTTGGTAGAACCCTTTTCTTCCCAGGTTGAAGCCTCCTCCTTTTTAGGGTCTCATTAAACTTTCCATTCATTATGTAAATGCCAGATGATAAAAACATTACGCTTTTCCACAGTTTTTGCCATCTGGGTAACAAATACATCCATTTTCTTCCATTTCCACCAATTGAAAACATTACAGTGGCTTTCTGTTTAGTCAGTTGTGTGTGTGGAAGTTGGAAGGATGGGAAGATCACTTCTTGTTTGCAGGCGCTTGGGCGCCAGTCAGCTTTTCGTGGTGATCCAATCCAGCAAAATAGATGGCCGACCAGAAATAGAAGCAGGATTTTTTTTTTCTAAATGAAGAAAGTCATTGTTTAAAATAATACTTAAAGTTTTTTTTTAAGAAACTATATGTTCCCTTCTTCTTGCAGGCTACTTCTGAATGTATTTAGTATCCTCTTTTAGAATTTCTCAGTAGTCTATTTGCACTGTCATTGTTACTATTATTGATGTTGGAGTCGTACCTCGCCTCTGAGCACAGGTGGACTCTATTGGTTGCAGGTAACTCTTTGCTCTTTCCAAATGCAACACACAGTGATATGAATCACTTCATGCTGAGTTTTGGTTTTGTTTGCTTATCACTGTTTTGAGTCCAGTGTTCAAGGGATGCTTCGTTCTTTGATTACTCTTTGGTAAAAGGGACCTCTGCCCAGGAGAGTAGGAAGTAACCCCGGACACCTTTTCAGTGGGAACGCTCAGCCTTATTTTCTAGAAATGCTTTCAGAACCCAGGCAAAGCTTTCCCAGCTTTGGAGTGCATATCACCGTAGTGGGGACCCCAGAGTCCCCCAGTGTCCCTCCCGCCCTGCTCCCTGGGCCCTGACTCCGCAGCTGTGAAGGAGGAAGAGCCCCTCACCGGCTTATCAGAGCAGGGGGCACCCAGCCTGCTGCCCAAATGTTTATGCGGGATAATCTCCTACAGCATAGTCCGTCTCCATCTGTGAGAGAGAAATATATGCTGCTTACCTTTGGAACCCGAAACAGCCTCGAAAGAAAAATTCTACAGATTAAGTTGTCAGGATGATTTTTGCTTAAATATGCAAGAACCAGAAGAACATGTACTCTTTATAAAGAAAGTCTAACCTTCTCGTCAGCTTCGAGGATGTCTCTGCTTTTCAAGGTCCTTGTTGCGTGTGCAGCCTCTGGAGCTGTCGGGATGTGAGGTGGGCCCGCCCTCTGCCCACCCTCTGCCCGCCCTCTGCCCGCCCTCTGCCCGCCCTCTGTCCTCCTGTGCTGGTGACGCTGCAGCCTGGGCCACAGGAGCCAGGCAACCTTTCCCCCACCCGCACGGGGGAATTGAAGGTTCTCAACTTATGCTTTAGCACAAATGAAACGCTGAGTCCTATTTGGGGGTATTTCTGGTACAACATCACCGTTTCCTATCAAGTTCTTTTTATTTATTTTTATTGTAGTAGAATATGAACAATATAAAATTCGCTGTTTTCTGGAAACATTTCAGTAGCGTTAACTACACCACATTCACACTACTTTGCAGAAGTCACCATGTATCACCAGATCCTCTTCATCATTTCAAACTGGAACTCTATACCGACCGATTAAACCATGAGTCCCCCTGCCTGCTCCACCCCAGTGGCTCGTGGGAAAGCCTCCCTCTGCCTCCAGTAGTGTGGACCTGGTCCTTTCATTTCTAGAAAAAGCAGTCAATTTGGCTTTCTGGAAACATTTTCAAAGAGAAAGAAATTTTGACTCAACTTTACCACACAAAAATGGCAGGTGTTAGAGTTTCTATTTGTCCCTCCAAGGGCTCAGGGGTGACTGAATCTTGGGGTGCTGTGAGGAGGTTGGGCCTGAGGAAGAGGCACCGTCTTCCTCCCTGCTTGTTCCTTCTCTCTGCTTCCTGGCCCCCATGAAGTGAGCCGCTGTCCTCTGCCGCGGCCTTCCGTGTGCCTTCCTGCCCAACTTAGTACTACAGATGTGAGGCGAATGAACCTCTCCTGCTGTCATATAGAGTGTGGGTTCTGTGTCCCAGTGACAAGGAGATGATGAGGCAGCAGGTTTGCGGAAGAAGAATGTTCTGACTCGAGGTAACTTTACTAACTCAGGCTGCTTGGACTTCTATTCCTTGTAAAACCCTGTGGATTTGAAAATCAGGATGCCAAGTACTTTATGACCTTGTCAAAGCCCCTCCTTATGCTCTGACCTCTACACGGAGCAGTGGCTTCTTTTTATATGAAGAATTGAACTGTACGTTGTAGAAAAACCTCAAGAGACTCAGCATTTCCAGAGTCTTAGGTTTAGGTTTTATTTTCTAGACCAGGATGTTTGTGGGTTTTGTTATTACAGAATTAGTGTTGTCATAACGATGTCTGTTTCAGACCAGACTCTCTGTAGTCCCCTTTAGGAGACCAGGTTCCCTCAGGACGTCAACCCTGCGTGGGAAGTGGCACCACATGAATACGCAGGTGTCTGGAGTAGCTGGAGTCAGGGGAACTGAGATCTCTGAGGGTCAAACAGAGGATTCCTGCATTGTGGGATAACTGCTCAGAGTCACCCTGAGGACTTTAAGTCAGTCTCGAGCAGTGTCCTGGGGTGACTGTAGCCCACGTCATTTCAGTGGCCCTGCTCATCTGGCCTTAGGACATGAGGCACTGGAGTACAAACCTGCACGTTGGGCCCAGTGCTTGGGACCCCCGCCCGGGCCTGTCCCAGCCAGGAGTCAGAACCTTCGACGAGAGGCAGGAAGCCTGTGCCTCGGCCCTGGGTGACTGTTGTGCCCACGGACATGTGAGAACCACCGGTTTGGAGTGGGTGTTGGCTGGCTGTGACTCGTTCTTGGAATCACTCCTTGTGAGCTGACGTCGAGTAGAGGACGGCCCTCTGCCTCCTTCCTGTGGACGTGGATCGCAGAGGAAGTTTCCGCCCAGCCAACTCAGGACCTGCGACGGCAGGAAGACGGAGTGTGATTTGGGACTGGTGTCAGTTGAAACAAGCAGTGATTCTATAGATTATGCTCCGGCTTTTTCTCTCCACCCTTAAAATACTTTTGTGTCCGTGGAACTGGAAGGGGCCCTGGGGTGATGTGCCGAGTCTCACATGGGTTGTAAGAGGACGTGGGCTGGGACCAGGCTGAATTCTGCTCTGTGTGAGGCTGCAGGTGGACCCGGGGTTCGCCTGCAGGTTTCAAGCCCCTACATGGTGGCGTGGCTGACAGGGATGCCTGAGAAGCACGAGGGGCTGCCTTCCCTTTTGGAAATGAGGAAGTGTTCCTTTGTGTCTTCAGACTACATCTTTACTCCCCGGTGGCAGAGATTCTGGGAAGACCCAGATGTGTCTGGGCAATCCAGTGGAAACCCTGTCACCCTCGCCACTATCCAGCGTGCCGCCGCCTCGGCTCCTGGAGATCTGGTGGGGTCCTGCGTCCGTCAGTTCAGCACCGTGCTCGGTGACACGGAGAGGGGTCTGTGCATAGCTTGCTTGCGGCTCAGCTGGCTTCTGTTGGGTGATGTTACACAGCCATTTGTCATGGGATGCTGGGAAACCCGTTGTAAAAATGTCCTGTAGTTAAATGAGGCTGAGATTTAATGAGGCTGTAAGGCTCGCGCGGGTTTTGTCATACTGTAAGTAAGATTCCTCGGCAGTGTCATGGGGTGAAGGTGCGGATTCCTTTCATTTTCAAGCAGCAATGGTCCCCTTCCAGCCAAGGTACGAAGAAGGCTGTGGTACGGAAGATCTCTGGAGAGGCCGTTGCCGACGTATGGAGACCCTGAGGACAAAGGTGTGGAGCCCGCAGATCAGGAGAACTGGGTGACCCGTGGGCCAGCGGGAACACACTGCAGCACTCTGTCGTGTGCAGCAGCAGGGGCCCGCGGCCCTCTCTTCTCCTGCTGCAGCAGAAGCTGTGCCAGTGTCCGCGCCTCGGGGGGGCAGAGCCAGCGGCGGGAGATGGGTTCAGGGACCGTGGGCGGAGCAGCTAGGCCCCAGACAGGCACAGAAGCGCAAAGCAGAGTGGGCTCCTCGCCTTGGTCTTATCTGTGTCCAGTGAAATCTGCCATTTCCAAATCACATGGTAAACGACAGGAAATTACCCCAAATTCTGGTGCACTCCATGGGAAGGAGAAATCAGTTATTTTCTTAATGTCTAAGGAAATGAATTCAGCGAGAATATCACCATACGAAGCCAGAAGTGGGTATGTGAGGCTTGATGTTACCCTCAGGGTGGCGGCACGCTATTTACAAAAATGGCCAGTCTTGAAATTGTCCAATTGCAGAGAAATCTGATTGTCCCGGAATAAAATACAGTGGTCCCCGTCTTTATTTTGCCAGGGTCCCTGTAAAGCTTCAATTCAAAGCAATCAGTTTTGAAGAACAGTAAAGGAACGGATGCCTGGACGCCGGCAGACGACAGGGTGGCCCGTCCACTGCCAGCTTCCCGGGACCCACCTAGACCCAGATGCTGTAGGGGCTTCCACGGCTGGGCCTGCAGTCCGATGTGAGAGGGCATCTGTCCCCTGGTCAGCACCCAAGTTGCCTTCTCAGTGAGAAGGCCCAGAGGAATCCATTGCTCCTGTCCTTGGCCCTGACAGCTCAGCCCCTTCCGTGGAACGTTCCAGGAGAAACTCCCCATCAGCCCATTTCCCTTGAGCGCCTGCCTGGAGCTGCAGCATGTGGGTTGTCCTGTGGGTAGTGCCTGCCAGCGCTGCAGGGAGGCCCAGTTTGGACCTGGTGCCCCAGAGGCTCAGCACCACGGTGGAGCTGCCCCCAAGCCTCCTCTTCCCTTGGCCCTCTTCTGTCCTAAGTTTCCAGCCGCTACCTTGCAGCCGGAGGGAGTAATGGGGAATGGGGGCTTGGCAATGGTTTCTTGGTTATTTATTCCGGCAGTGGTTTGAGGAGGCTACACTGGGGGACTGATGTGCTCCTGGAAGCATCCCAAGACAGCGCTTCTTCAGGTAAAGGGCAAGGCCGAGGCACCCAGGGGCTCTGGCATGATTCCTGCCCTTGGGATGCAGTGGGTGATCCTTAGACTTCTGTCTGCAGGAGACATTCTGCCTCCAGAGCTGGGATGTCTGAGTCCAGGTTGGGCCTCTGTGTGCTTATTACTGCAGACGATTGCGGGGAAGAACCCAGAAACATCACGACAACCCTGCAGGAAGTGGCCCAGAGACCACGTGCTGATGGAACAGGGTGACGTGTCTTTAGGATGGCAGTGCTGCGCAGTGGGGAGGGAAGACCTCTGAGCAGGAGGTCAGACTGAAGGGACTGGAGGGAGAGGAAAGCACACATGCAGGAGGAGCACGAAGTTCCGGGCAGATTCTGGGTTTTGACCTAAGCAGCCCAGAGTCCGTGTGTCGGGAAAGCCCCTGAAGATTACAGAGAAGCGAGGTAGTCTGATTCCCCTTTTGTTCTGTCGTCACGGGAGCAAAGCTGAGGCCCTGGGGGGCAGCAGGAAAGAGGGGGAAGGCAGGGAGCAGAGCTGTCTTCACGCCCCTTTCTGCTCCCCACGTTCGTCTGAGGCTGGCTTCACGGAATGGTTCTGCATCAGTTCAGGATTTGCCCACCAGCTCATGGAGACAGAAGGAGCAGGACCGGGCACAGGGCCGTGGCCTGCACGTTCCTGCTGGACTCCCATGGCAGCTGGTGGGGCGGCCAGCAGGGCCCACAAGCAGACGTTCTGCAGCCCCTTTAGACTGCAGCGAGGAGCCCTGGAGCGTGGGCGCTGTGCTCTTTTGAAAGCTCCTCTACCAGTGTTGGAATACGTAGGAAATGAGTGGTCCATGGCGAGTGGTGACTGTTCCACGGCCATTTATAGTACATGCTTCTTTTAATATTTCAATAGCACCCCCAGGGAATGTCTTTACTGCATCTGGTCAAACACACAGTGAGTGCGATTGCCGAGTGTGTCCTGTGGGAAGGCAGTTCGTAAAAACAGGACGCTGTGGGGCCGGGGATTTAGCTCAGTGGTTCTGGCGCCTGTCTTGCAAGCACAAGGGCCCGGGTTCGATCCCCCGGTAACCACATACAATACTGGGCATGGAGCAGCAATCATTACCACATACCACAGTGTCGGGCGTGGTGGCTCACCTCTGTAATCTTAGCACTCGGGAGGCATAGGCAAGAGGATTGCTGTGATGTGAATCTGAGGATGAGTTCAGGGCCAGCCTGAACTACAAAATGAGACCCTGTCTCAAAAAAAAAAAAAAAAAAGAAAGAAAGAAAAAGAAAAAAACAACACGCTGTGTCCTGATGCATCATACTCACAAGGCCCAGTGCCTTGTGACATCTGGCTCTTCTCCAGAGTCAAAATGATCACGAAAGGAGAAAACTTAGGTGGTTCAGGCTGTGGGCTGTCAGGACAGTGCAAATAAAGACTTGGGAAAGCGGACTCCATTGACCAGGACGGTGGCATGGGTGGGTTCGAAGCAAGAGAGTATTGGGAGGGGGATTTGTCTAGATGTGTCTTACAGTAAATGTTTACAATTTAAATATTCGTCATAGCCTGTGATCACAGTCGCTGCATTTCTAAGACTCCAGGTATTTGGAACTTGCTGTACACTGTAAGGGAAGCGGACCCTCCTCCGCGCCCGTTCAGGGCCCTGAGGCCTGGCAGCCAGCGTCCTGTCTCGAGCCAGGGCCTGAGCTGGTCACAGTCCATCCTCAGATGGCATAAAAGCAGCCGAATGGGGAAGAAACCCCCGAAAGGGGGTGAAGAGAGGTGAGAAGTGGCTTCACGCTGAGTTTCACGCTGGAAAGCACCTCCTGGCATTGTCGTGTGGCGTCATCAGACTCGGTGTTGTCTACTTCTTAGAGTCCCGAGAGGGCACGGGGCTCACTTAGCCCTGCCAGCTGTGTGGACTGAGCCCAGCAGGCCTTGGGAGGTGCCACGTGCCGCCCTCACCCTGCTCCTGGCCCTTGCCAGTGCGTGCGCACAGCTTGTTCCCAGGGCTCCACTGAGAGTCTCCAAATCTTTTCAGTGCAAAAGTTAAAAAATGCTGGGAGTCCCGGCGCTGAGCAGGCCGGCTTTCTGCATCATGCTGCCCCCAACCACCTGGCCTTGAGCCAGGCCTTCTCTGAGCCCCCCAATTCTGAAAGAGGGGGGCCAACATCTTACCTCTTCCCTCTGACAGTCTCTCTGAGGGTGAATTAGGCCATTTGATCTGAAAATCCCTGGAAAACTATTTAAGCATGACATTAAACCATGAACATGTGATCTGGGAATAGAGCGGGCCCGGGAAGTTCTGGCGAATGGTCCCCCTCCCACTGTGGGCCCACTTGCCGGGTGTCTGGAGGTCCGGCTGCTCCTCCCTTGAGTGCAAGCTTCAGAAGCAGAGCCAGGTGTGGTCTCCTCCCCTGCTCTGGTCATTGGTGCCATGATTCACCTCTCTAGGTCTGTACCTGTTTCTTCACAGTGAACACCAATAACGGATTCTAATTTGTGAGCTAATTGTGAGGATTGGTGAGATAATATGTATAAAACACTTTGTGCAATATATTAACAAGGCCTGTTATTACTGCATCCTCGGTCGCTAGGTGATTTCTTCTGTTCTAGATCAGGTGCGAGACTGGAGACCCTGTGGGCAGCATCAGGGCTCTGTCACCCCACTGCAGTCCACTGGCCTGTGGAGACAGACAATCCGTTTGTGGCTGGGAGTGAGGTAATGGATCCATCCTGTAGAGGAAGAGAACAGAATAAACAAGACTCACCTTCTGTTGACCCCCTTGTGTTCATTGTCTGGGACTTGGAAATTAAACTTATCGACAGGAGAAAAGACTTACACATATTATTAACATTTTCTTGGGTGAGCTGCCATTATACTACTTTCACTTTTTTCATTTTCATTTTTATTTCCACATTTGTAGGACATAACGATCCATTTTTCTTGTAGATAAATGATGTGTGCACATGTGGAATGCATCCAAACTCTTCTGTGTTCCCCCCCTCCGCCCCCCCATCTCATAGTCCCCTTCCTGTTTCCCAAAGATCTAAGTGTTGCATGCACAGGGATGCCCGGGAAAAGAAGTGAAAATGAAGACTTGGCGAGACTCGGGCTGCTCTGCCACCTTAATAAAGGGCGCTGTGTTGTGGACTCTGACTGGAAGACTGAGAAAAGTTGTGGACTTGTAGGAACGCGGCCAGGAAGTGGACCGAGGCAAGCACGGTCGAGAAGGGCTGTGCACGAGGTCAGCTTCACAGCCCCAGGCTCCATCTCAGGATAACAGTCCGTCCTTACCTCGGCACCGGAAGTGGCGGATGTGCCTCCTTCACAGGGGAAGTCGAAGCCCTGCTTTTAGCCAAAAAGGGGGGAACAGACAGAGCTCTTTTCCCGGATCTAGTGATTCTTAGCAGCTTTCAGATCCAAAGACCCCTCGTGCCAAAGCGGCATCTTTCGCAGTGGTGTGCTGTGGATTCTGTCAGGGTCCAAATACAGCACAATATGAAATCCATGATGTTCTCATTAATTTGCTTTTCGGCTATAGGGTCTATTCATTCTGCTCACATTTGCTGCTCACCTGCCACGTGGCGGCCGCTATGTAGCGGGGTGGAGATACACAGAGGGATAAAGCAGACACCGAAGCCGCCACGACCATCTTAAAACCTAGAGAGGAGACTGAAATCAGAGCAAGGACACAGATGAATGCAGCAAAGTGACCGGGTTATGCAGTGTGTGGCCCACAGCCCGGGCTGGGATGCAAGGCTCTCCTGGGTTTGAAGGGAGCCTTCCGAAATCAAAAGCCAAAGCTTTTGGCACACCCTTGTTGAAGAAAGTTGCCTAAAGTCCTCTTCCTTGCTGAGCAGCTTGGCCTCCAGGCAGAAAGTGCCCACCTGGTCCCTTGATGGGAGCAGGCTGTGAGACCCCGGCGCACAGCACTGTGCTCTGGCCTCCAAGTGATCCCAGAGGTGTGGGTGCTGGGGGAGATGGAGGAGCAGAATGGTGAGCGCCATGCTGGGCTCCAGAGCAGCTCAGGTGCCCCTGCTGCGGGTTGCTCAGCCTGGAGCTGTGATTTCCCTGGTGGGTGACCCTTGTGGCCCCTCTGTCCCTCCCCAGCTGCAGCCGTGTTTCCTGGAATGTGAGATGAGTGATCCCATCCTGGTGTCTGATGGAAGCCCCACCCTCCCTTAGTAGAATGGCGCCCTGTGCTTTGGCTCTTTCTGTCCCTGCAAGGAAAGTTCCACCCCTTGCCTCCGGGAAACCCCCCAGGACGGAGGTGCCGACACAGGCGGGGTCTCCTGGAGAGCTCCTGGGGTGGAGGGCGCGCGTGTTCTCCCGAAGCGTATGTGGACCAGCAGAGGCACGGCCCCTGGGGGTCCTGGGTGTGAAGCCGACCGGAAGCTGCCGGCGGAGGGCCGAGCCTGCCCCGCCTGTGCCGCTCAGCGCCGCTCGCCCAGCCCCTTCCCTGCTTCCCGTGCCCTGGGCGCACACCCAGCTCCCTGTGTGTCGCCTGCGAGGCCCCGCCTGGCCGGCCCCGTCGGCCCCTGTGCTGCCCTGCGCTGGGTGACAGGCCGCACTCTGTCAGCACACGCTGCTCTTCTCTCCCTGCTGCCAGTCGCGGCGTTGCTAATAAACAGCAGCACCAAGGCCGTATTTTCCAGTGTCTGTCAGGCAGCTGCTTTCCTGGGTGAAATAAAAGTCCTATTAACATGCTCCTCCTCACCGCCTCTGACAGCTTGATTAATTAGGCCCCTCTCCAGATGACCTCCACGCTGACACGACAAGGAGGTAAATATAAAATGAATAGTTTGCCCATATAATGGGCGACTGTGGGTTGGGATTATATCTGATCTGCCCGTCGGAAGTTCCGAAGTTGCAGTGAGATTCATGGTGTGCAGCGGGCCCCGCCACCCCCAGGGGGTAGTTCCTGGTCCAGTGCCTGTGGCGCCCAGAGGGGCCTTAAACGCCTGGTGCGAGGGACAGAGGGTACCCCTGGCAGCCACACAGTGGCCCGGCTGCCTGTGGTGTCCTGTGCTTATGCTGCCCAGTCACAGCACACAAATCCATGTTGTTATAGCATGATCAAGAACGGACCTGGCTGCCTTCCTTCCAGCCGGCGGGGAGCACTGTGCGAAGGATGTGTCTGCTCTGCCTCCCGGGAGCTGACGTGAAAACTCCCCAGCAAACATGAGCTCGACGCCCATGTTTTCCTTCTGAGTTGCTGTTTCTGAGGACCTTAGACTGTGAGCCAGGGCTAGGCCTCGGAGGGCCAGGGTCTCTGTGGAGGCTGTGGGGATGGCAGGGGGAGGGGGCTGCCTGCTACTGCAGTGAGGGGTCTGCTTGTGACACTGTTAGCTGGATTGTGGTATGTGTGGGAGCATTCCGGAGCGGAGCAGGCCACACAGATGGTTAAAACCTTGCTGTGGATCAGGAAGGAGCTGCCCGGCACAGGGACACTTCCAGAGCATGCTGTGCCATCGCCATGTCGTCCGGGCTGAGTGATGCTGAGAAGCAGCTTGGGGCACCTAGAGTGGAGCCGGGTCTAGGAGCTTCCAGGCTGATAGGGACTCAAGCTTTGTGCAGGATGGGCTCCTGAGGGGCGAGACCCAAAGAATAAAGCTTAGGAGAGGGGCTGGCCAGTCACTGGCACACGGCTGCAGTCCCGGCCGGGAAGAGCTCCCAGCGTTTCAGTCCAGAGTGCAGACCGATCATTTCATTTCAGTCCACAATGGACTGGGTCTGCGCAAACCGCAGCCAGAGAGCTAATGGCGGTGGGAGAGAACGGGCCTCAGCAAGGTGCACAAGCTCCTGCCAGGGCTGGAGAGCTGGTGTGAGTGACAGTAGGAAAGGGGCGGGACTAAAGGTGGCTGAACTAGAGCAGATGTTTCACAGTGTCCACTGCAGTCTCAACCACACCAGCTGAAAGGTAGGAGCAAACTGAGTGTCCGTCCATGGAGGAATAAACAAAACACGTTCCTACAGGGAAATGGTGCTCAGCTTCCAAAGGCTGTAGCGCGGGCTGCAGTGGAGCAAACCCTGGAGCTGTCATGCCAAGGGAACCAAAACCAAGCCACGTGCAGCAGGCGCACTGTCGGTTTGGTTCTGCTCACGGAAGCTTTGAGAGCTCAGGCTCACAGAGACAGAGCATGGACCTGTGGCTGCCACGCAGGCGTGGCTGCAGTGGTGAGTGTAGAGCTCCAGTGTGGGAGGGGAAGGGCATTTCGGAGAAGGATGGCCGTGATGGACGCTTGCAAGATACTGTGAATGCGCTTTCTGCCGCTGAACTGTACACTGAGACCAGTTAAATGATGTTGTTAAAAAAAAAAAAAAAAAAGACCAAAATAAAACAGTTCGTTGGTGAGTGACAGACGAGAGATGATATGAGAAGCTCTAGGTCCAGGACTGGCGAGTGTGGAACCTGGGTTCCTGCAGGACCTGAGGTGTTGCCCAAACCTTCGGCCCAAGTGCCTTGTTTTCTCTGTGCAATGTAGTGTGAGAGGGTCGCCCTGCACTCCCGCTGTGCCAGCATCCCGTGCTTGGCACCCCCCTCCAGCACAGAGCTCTGTACCAGACACTGTAATGAGTGTCTGTAATCGGCCTGGATTTTGCTCTCCTTATTTCTCCTGTGACATGGGTCACTCAGGCAGGCACTAAATACCTAGAGTAGGTGCCGTCAAGGGAAGAGAGCAGCGGAGAAGACGGAAGCTGTGAAGGGACCGCTTGTCTCCCCCACACTTAATTTCACAATTCCCAGAGAGCAAAGGAAATTAATGTAGTTGCTGTTAAGAAATTGCCCTGTGTCCTGTTCTTCCTCCCGGAGTGGGCGATCACTGAATCCAGGAATCCCCGAGAACTCAGTCAGGCCGTGCTGAGATCTATGTAATCAAGGTCGTTCGCGGCTGATTCCGTGTCACACGCAGTGAAGGGAACTGAAGACAGTGCTGCTGTCTTGGGTCCATCTGAAACTCTTCGATGTTTTTGGGCAAATGTTTTTTAACTATAATGAATTAAATCAGTAGACAATACCCCTTAGACAGCGTACAGATAGAAAAACCAAAAAAAAAAAAAAGTAGAATGAAACAAGATTATGACACATATCTTTTTAAAAAAGGATCCATGTATTTATTCTTTTTATATCTCACCTCACACTGAACAGACATTTCCCTTCTGTCTCAGCCATGCAGTAAGTTCATTAGGAATATTTACTTTACATGAACTTAACCTTCATGCAGTTAGGACCTCTTGTGAAAATGTATCTTTGTTTAAAAAACAAAACGCTGATGTGTTTCAGGGTAATTTAGAAACCACTGCTCATTTCCAGTCAGGTTGCAGACTCCCTTCTTCCAGAGAAGCGAGGGCATTTGATATGTCTGGAACATGGTGTTAGACTAGCCGCAACTGAACGTGACAGCCTGGCCCGTGCAGGGCTTTCTGCTTACTTCCGGGAGAGCCAGGTGGAATGCAGACCAGTCGGGGCCGGTTCTGCCTCGTGAGCTGAGTTTTTCTCTCTTCTGCGCTCAAAGGACAGACTTTCATTCACTACATCAATCCCATCGTGTCTGGTTGCTTTCTGACTTTTCCAGTGAGCCTCCGTTTGTTTATTTACTTGTTTTTGAACCTTATGCCGGTAAGTTTTGGTCAAGTTTCTTTCAAAATAATACACGGGAATTTCTTCTGCTTTGAAACCAGTGCTTTTCCATGAAGATCGTGGGTCCCTCAGCTGTTTGCATCATTTGTGCACTGGGCAGAGAGCAAGACACTGTCCCAAGCACCTGGGAGCCAAGTAGAATCAGAGGGCGCCCATCACCCTCAGGGAGACACCGCTGTTCCGGTATGCAGTGTCCTTATGTCAGAAGAGTCGGGGATTCACCCTGTCTTCAGGCACACAGGAAATCCATCAAACTCGTTCCGGGTCATCCTCGTGAGACAGAGGCTGATGGAGGAGAAGGCCACTGCTTCTCACCCACCAGGACATGCGTCTGACAGACCTGAGCTTGGCTCTGCCTGTGCTAGTGGCCTTGGACAAGTCGCCTGACATCCTCAAGCTTTGGGCACCTCTGACAAAGAGAAGGGGAGGGCAGCTCAGCAGGCATCCACTCCCAGCCCACTGCTTTTCCCTGAGCAAGAGCAGCTGGAAGCTGCCGCTTGTCTGCTGTCTTCTCTTCATAATGCACATTTTCTCTGACGGTGTTTCGGATGCCCCACTTGCAGTCAGGTCACCTGCGAGTGGATGTGCTGCAGGCGAAGGACTGGTTATGGAGTCTCTGTGTGCGGCCAGAGAAGGCCGACGTCCGTATTATGTACGAGCAATTGCTCTTGCGATTGATCCATTGCGCATCACATCCGAAGCCATCGGTGATAACCTATAAAATGTGGGTCCCAGAAGCCCATCTGCTGTGGTGTCACCTCACATGTGGTACTTTCTGGAAATTTCCTGAGTGCAGCTATTCATTGTGCCTGCTGTGCAACAAAAGTCATTAATGTTTGACTGAATCAAGTGGAGAACAGATGATAGCACTGGTCATGTCATCTGCAAAATCTTCGTCACCTTGTTCAGCACCAGGCCGTGGGATCCGTGGGCCCAGAGCGGTGTCTGCCGTCTGTTTCTTGTCTCTGCTGCCCTGACTGCTGCTTTGTACACAGCGGGAAGCGGGCACGTGCCAGAGTGTTGTGACCTGTCCAAAAACTCATTGGTTTTATTTGACTAATGCCCACATCATGGATCTTAATTATTTGGACCCCATTTCTGTTCATGCTAAAACACTTCGAAATAGTTTGGTCTGGAGTCTTGTCTTCCAACTCTTTCTCCTTCCAAAGAAGTCTGAGAATTTCTTTGCAAACTGCTATCCTTGAATCTTCTCTGTTTGCCTAAAGATTCTTTCCAGTAATCCCTACATCTCTGCGTAAACCGCATGTCTTGGAAATATGTGCAATACTCCCTCTTGCCTGGCAGCTCCGCCAACACGACTGTGTATCTCCCATCGCCTGGGCGCCAGGCCCTGAACACAGCCGGCCAGTCCAAGGGGCAGCAAGATGCAGCTCTGCTTCCCGGAGCTTCCACTCCAGCGAAGGACGAAGGTCAGGGCTTCGTGTCTCGGTGACACCAGCCCAGGGGTGGAGCTCTGCTCTCGTTCCCTTTGGGTTTCAGAATGGACAGACATACACACAAAAGAAGCAGGGACAATAATGAAGGCTGTGGTGCTGGAGGAACATTTGGGGACCAGAGCTTTAGAAGTATTTTCCACTTTTCTAATTGGGTCTGAATTAGAGGACACAGTGGGAGAGAAACAGGAGACTGAAGCTCGGAATCACAGATCCGTTGCCAGGCCCCTGGAATACGGGGCATCTTTTGGAGACATAATTAAGCCACAACCACAAGACTAGTCGATTGTAAGTATTTTATACATTACAGATGTTTTTGAGAGTGACTGGTTGATGGAAGAAGATGGTGGCAAAAGTTGTACAAAAAACACCACCTCTCACTTGTTCCATTTCTGATTTCCCCCTTGGAACAGATGCTCTTAATTGTTCCACGGTCAACCCAGAATTAAAAAAGCCTGGGAAGATTAGGAGGAGAATAAACTGCTACTTAGATCTCCCCTCAGCCGCACTGGAAACCATGTGTTGCTAGAAAGAACTCCTGGGGACGGTTTGGTCACTAAATGCTTCAGCTGTAATTAAAAGGGCATTTCCTTGGTTTTAATTTCTTTTAATTAATTAAAAAATATGTCATCTGGGTACAGAGAGGTGTAGTCCCTTCCTAGAAATGAGGAAATACTAGTTTTGAAACCAGAAAGCCGTGTTTCCCAGGGAACGTTCAGAGACCACCAGTCCTGCCGGAAAGCTGCTGGACGGCGGGTGCGGAAGCGCTGCTCGGACCACCCCTCCCCCTGGAGAGCCCACCCCTCCGGGGCGCCCTCGGGCTCTGACAAGTCCCCGGTGCGACGCTGGCAGGCTGGTCTGAATGCCGGAGAACACGCTTTGGAAAACGTGGTAGTCGAGGGTTTCCTTAGCGGCCTCCACCCGCACCAGTGTGACAGCGCCTCAGACGGGCGTCAAAGCAGGACCCAGGCCTGGCCCTGGCAGTGCCACTGCAGCCCTGCTCGTGGGGTGAGGTCACGTGTCAGTGCCCTGAGTGAGAACAGACATGGGGCTTGGAGTCGGCGACCAGGGCCTCTTCCTGGCCCGGCCTAACTAGCTGTGTTGCCTTGAGGCGGTGGCTTTACCGAGCTTGTCCATGTTGTCCTATGAAATGGCCACTACAGTTCCTGCTCTGCAGCCGTCCTTGTTAGGTCCACTCATTCCGGGCTCTTGGAGCGCTGAGCACAGAGCCAGCAGGCTGTGAGGCCCCGGTAGTGAGCACTGTCCAGCTTGGAGACCACAGGGTCACTCCAGCCAGTGTTCACTCTGCCGTTGCCCCAGGGAACTAGCAACCATGGACAGCCCAGAATGAACCTGGGTGGCTGTGTCCCAATAAAACTTTATTTAGCAGCCGTCAACAGCCCAGAAAGAATAAGTGTGGCTGTGTACCAGTAAAACTTTATTTATAAAAACAAAAACAAGTGAGAATCGGTTCCTGGGCCACAGTGTGCTGACTTGTAGTGTAGGGTATGTCGAGGGTTTTTTGTACTAACCGTGACACACTTTACATTTTAATTTATATCTTAGGAAACTGAGGCATGCAGAAGTTAAGAAATGTGCTTGTAGCACTGTAGTTAACAGACCCAGTGATTGTATTCTTACCTAAGACACTAACCTCATTCCCATTATGACATCACGGAAGTGGGGCAGAAAGGACAAAGGGACGTACAGGTAGATGTAGTACCATCTAAGAGAACCCTCCTCTCTCTGTGCACGCGAGGGCCTTTCACGGAAGCCCTCTCAGCCACCAGTCCTGGTCTCGCTCCGCTCCTCTGCCTGCCTCACCTTCGTGCTCGGCGGTGACTGGCATTTCTAGGGCACTGGCCTTACGTCACCTCCTTTTGCTAGAAATGCACCTCATGGAACGCAGTCTGACTGCGCAGAGACGCTCGAAACTTGCAGAGTTTTGAGTCCTGGAAGCTGCAGATGAGCTACCAGGAAACCTTGGGGCTTCGTTCCAGCCAGCCTAGATGAGTTCTTAATAAAAAATAACCCCGTGCACATTTACTTAGAGTTTTTCTTCCTAAGTGGAGTAAAACTAGCCCTAGAGTCAAGTTTGAAATTATTTTCATAATTTTGGGTAATTAAGACACTTCCCAGATCTCATTAGCGAAAGCCCCAAATAGAATAATTGCAACGTAATTAGTGATTTCCGGGCCTTGAGGGTTCTGAGTGTTTGTTCTTCTCTGAACCCGGAAGCAGCAGGGTCTGGCCTGGGTCGGTTGGCACCCAGGGCCCAGGTCTGTGTGGCCTGCCCTCCCCAGGGCTCTGGTTTTCACCCCCGGGGGCTTCTCTAAGTTCCCTGGACACACGGTGCCTTGCTCGGCACTGATGCTGGTGTCTTACTCCTTTGCAACACGTGGCGTCTGTCTTCTGTGTCGAACAGAGGCCGATGCTGCAAGAGCTCCAGGCTGGGGAGGGGGCGAGGCCCCGCCCTCGAGACCTTGTGCCCAGTCGGGGGCAGCCTCGGTGGGGACAGCTGCCACAGACAGGGTGGCCTGTCCTTTATTGGGGTGCTGGCACTCCGAGGAGAGCTGGGCCACCTGTTTTCCCTCAGCACTTGATGTGATTTTCAGGACTTCCCTCTTTACCTTTGTTGATCTCAAAATAATTCTGGGAGGCAGCAGGGGCAGGGCAGCGGTTAGCACCATATTCCGTACAGAGGCTGAGGACAGGCGGGTGGTACTCAAGGCCGTGCGGTCACCTGTGGTTTCACCACCGTGGGACAGATGCCAGGTCTCTGGCCCTGCCTCTGTGCTGGGCTGCACAGGAGCATCGGAGCTTCGAAGCCAGCCCTTGGCCAGGATGCTGCTCAGTAACCTAAGCGTCTCCAGCCCTGTTCTTCAGAAACAGCTTGAGTCTGCAGCAGCGAGGGTGAGCCCTCAGAACCACAGCCTGCTGTGCTGCGTGTTCGCCGCCGCTGCTCTAGAGCATCTGCCTTGTGCCATTCTCAACAGTGAGTAAACAACAGGTGTGAGACTCCCCAGAGGACCAGTGGAACACCACACAGAAGCTGTCCTTAGAAGATGTCCCCGCGCCCTCAGGTCCCGAGTCTGGCCGCTGCATGGAGTCTGAAAGGAGAACACCCATTTCCTGCTCCTCTGCCCTCCATGGCGGAAGTCACCAAGCACCTGATGCTGCATGTGTGTCAGGCACTGTCCTAGGTGCTGCCCACACTCACCTGAATTCAGGGCACTCCCTTAAGGTCAGCCCTTCACACAGACCAGGAAACTGAGGCCCAGGGAGGTTTGCCACTGTCTTCCCAGCTAATGAGACCACTGTTCTGCGTCTTCTGAGTTAGGGTGATAGCCAAACCCCTGCCAGAGTCCAGAGGCACCAGAGACGCCCAGGGAAGGAAGTGTGCCAGGTGGGGGTAGAGGGTACTGCAGAGCAGATGCAGCCTGGCATTCAGTGTTGCTCGGGAGGCCAGGTCCAAGTCACGCCTGGGTATTGGGGCAGGTCCTCCTCCTCAGGAAGGGTTAGAGAGACAGAGTTGCTTCTCCCAAGCAGGCTTGCATAACAGGTTAGGAATCAGATGGGGAAAAGCGAGGCTTACAGGGGTCCCAAGGCCCAGTGCTGACACTGGAGAAGCCACTGCCCCGAGAGGAAGGTCACAGGAAGGTCATGCTGACTGCACTGTGGTCTGGCCAGTTTCATGGGCTCACAGAAAAGCCCGAGAGGGCAGAACAAGGGACAGTAGAAGGAGACGTCAGGTGGCAGAGAAAACCGTCCGTGTTGAAGGTGACCGGTTCGTTTTCAGGCCCTGTTACCTCCTTCACCCAGCGCCCCAAGTGCTGCTCTCAAGGTACCTGGTGATGACAGTATCCATTAAAGTTAATTTCCTAGTGAGGCCACTTCAATCTGATTGTTTTCATTTGTTTCACTGCTAATTTCCTCCAGCTGAAATCGAGGAAGCTCTTTGCCTCTCCCACGCCAGCCTCGTGGGAGGCAGCTTCAGAGAGGTGACGCTGTCGAGGCCTCCCCAGCCAGAAAATGGCCGTCAGGACCAGAAGCAGTGTCTTCCTCGCCAGAACCTGGAAGTGAGCTGGTGTGGAAAACACGACGCTCACCTAAAGCATCTAAAAGCCGTTGGTTCATTAAGAGAAGGCTTCCCTGGGTTAAGCTGAATCTATGACAGGCCTGTGTGGGTGAATGTGACCCCAGCCACCGTGTCCACAGAAACTGTGGGGAGGCCCGGGATTTCCACATGACACATGCTCATTTTGTCCCTAGAAGAACTAATAAAAATCCAGTCTAGACTATCAAAGCAGGGGGGAAAAAAATCTCACAATAATAGCCACAGCACTAGTGTTTACAAAAAGGGCTGGCTGATCAGTGTTTCTGTCACGAACCTCGTGAGGCAGGTACTGCTGTTCACTGCCTTTCACCAGACGAAGCAGGGAGGGGACAGAGGTGCCAGCCAGGATGTGACTGAAGGAAGCTTGCTGCATGTGCCATGCCGATGGGGAACTCAAGGCCTTCACTCAGAGCTGTACCCCCAGCCTGTTTGTTTTGAGACAGAGTCTTGAAAAAGTTGCCCAGACTGAAAATTATGAACTTGGGATCCTTCTGCCTCAGCCTCTGCAGTGCCTGGGATACTGGCTGTTAACTGCAATGGCTGTGCTTCTGAAATTCTGGTCTGGGGCCCTGCAGCATTGGCATTGCCCTGGACCAGGTTGGAAATGCACATTCTCAAGCCCAACCTGGTCCATGAATCTTGCCATAGCCGTGTCAGTCTGAAGGCCAAGAGCCGCTGTACCTGTGACCGATGCTGCCTTCCCAGAGTCTTCCCTGCTGTTCCACAGGGTTTAGCATCCAGGATGTGGCAGGCCTCGTGCAGCAGGGACAAATCCGTCCTAAGAGTTTACAGGATGAGACCTCAGAGTATTAAGCTGTGTTTATACCAAGCTGTTATCGCAGGGTGGCAGATTATGGCCCCATCGATGGCACAAGCTGTGAGGCACCCCAGCACTGTGCCCACAGATGGGCCAGAGGAACAGGGCTGGGTTCAGGAGTCCAGGAAGTGGCTCGAGGGGGCAGCACTGCGGGTCAGAGCCCAGGGTTCTGCTTCCTGAGCGTGGTGTTTTTCCTTGTGCCAAGCGGAGTGTGTTTTTCAGTCTCCTGTGTCCTGCCCTTGTCTGTGGAGAATCCGGAAGTTTCTGGTTGTGCTGGGTGATGGAGGTGGAAGGAAGCCACTCCCAGAGCCTGCGGTGCCGACACTCAGGAGTCCTCGGGGAGTCGTGAGTTCAAACCCCGCGCTCCTCAGAGGGGTGGATTGTGCCTGCCCACCCAGCCCCACCTGGAAGGTTCAAAAAGTAATGCCTTCCAGCAGAGTCAGAAATCAGAGGGCTTCATGTGGAAAGAGTTTAAATTTTAAAGTTTACACTATCTTTTTATTTTCATTTTTAAAAATTTTTAATTTTTACATTTCTGATTCTATGTTTTCAGTACATGCTGGTCCCCTCGCGTGGGGAACTGATACCCCATCTTCTTCTCCCTCCTTCGTCGCTTGGCCCCTCCCCTTTTACAAAGGATGTTGTGGGAATGTCACCGCTTCAGGATGACAAGCCAGGTGACCTGTGGATCAGGTGTCCCTCGGGGAGCCAAAGCCCCAGCTGCATCTCCCTCCACGGCTGGAGTGCTCAGCCTCCCTCCTTTGTGTCTGGCCTCTGTCCTCAGGCCAAGGGCACTGCAAGGCAGTGGTCGGTAGGTCGTGAGGAATGGGGACTCTGACCTGTGCACCGTCTCTGACTCTTGGACTTTGAAGATGGGGCTGCACGTAGGGGCTTTCAGTGGGTCGATCACGCTGGACCCATAAAGAGGGAACAGGCTGGTGTGAGCAGGGGAAGGGCCGTGACCACAGATGCAGAGGGCACCTCGACCCCAGCTCAGGAGCCCAGCTTGAAATGCTCTGGAGAGGGCAGCATTGCCTTCCCCGCTGCAGAGCCCGAGAGGACCCGGGCAGCCAGAGACTTGGTGTTCATCCAGAGAGGCCGGTTGGGGACTTCTGACTCCAAGAACTGAAAGACAATACATTCATGTTGTTTTACATCCTAGGATTGTGAGAATTCACTACAGCGACCACAGAAAACAATACAGTAGGGCAAAGCTGAGCAGCGTGGACGAGGGGCCCGTCCTTAGACGCTCATTCTTAGTTGTACAAGGATGAAATGTTAACACTCAAAAGATCTCCAGATTCATTCTCATTCATGGGTTTGGGGCACCAGATGAGGGACCAGTGTAGGAAAAGCAAGGGTGATGGGCTGCCCAGGGTGGGCCTGGACTTCCCATGAGTCAGAGTGCACTAGCGTGACGCTCAGGGCCTGGTGTCTTTGGAGACCGCTAACCTCGCTGGGTCTCCACTGGTCTGAGCATCTCCTTCCAAGCCATGTCGTGTGTGTGTGAAAGGAATAACGTACAAAAGGCGCCACAGGACACTGTGACTGTGGCCCGTCACTGACATACATACCTCTAACTCATGGGCGAGGGTTCTCGTGGCCCGTAGGTTTGGGACATGTTCAGTCGGGTGCATGGCAGCAGGTTGCTGCTCCATAGGGTCCTGTTGCGGTAACACCTCCCACTGGAGGGGCGGGGAAGCTCCTCTCAGCTGTTCCAACCGCAGAACTCTTCTGGCCCTGAGCGGCTTTGAGGTCACATCTGTGGGTCATTGTCAGAAACAGTCTCTGGAGAGCGACACCGGGAGGCCTCTGCACCGTTCCCCACCCTCGGTCCCTGTCCCAGTCCCAGAGCCCTGTCCCAGCCCCGGCCTGGAGACGGGGACTTTGCCCCCCAGGCAGGGAGACACACCACGGTACGCAGAGCCAAAGCTCTCAGAGGTCTTCTCCCCATGTTCCTGTTGACGACCCTTGTCGTGGATCTTAGTTTATGTCTGATTTGGCTTCTGGGAGCTCTGAGGACGACCTGGTGTTGTTTCCCCGTGATATTCAAGTCTCATCAGGTGATCTAGACATAGTGGAACATATGACTCCCAGTTTCGGGGCCACTGGGTTCGTTTTCGAAGCATAGCTGTCCTTTTATCAGCAAACAGCCAGAACGTCTGCATCGGAATGATGACCGGCCTCTTCGGAGTAAGCAGTTTTCAAGAAGGAATTGTGTGCATTATAGAGGGAAAGGAGGACATCGCTGAGCGGTATTTATTTCGAAGCATTAAGAAAACCCCAGCGTGGAGTCATTCCTTTCCCTTGGCAGGCCTGGGGTAGACAGAGGAAATCTAATTTCAGGGGCATTTCATTTCCAGCAAGCAGACCTGGCTCACACATGCCTGCCTTTCACAACTGAAATGCAGCGCATTTCGTTAAGCTCAGGCGTTTGGGCTTTGTTTCATTTTGTTTTGAAAGCTGTAAAGAAAGGCTATAAACTAGAGCCCTCTTTTATTTTTAGCAGACACCTCGAGAAAACCTTGAACAAAGTTCTATTTACGGAACAAAGTCTGTTTTCCTGCACTCTTGCTTGGTAAGGAGAGAGGCAGAGCAGGACTGAGCTTCAGGAAAATGGAGTGCTTCTGTTTCCAGTTTTCCTTCACTTCCTAAGAAACTCTAATAAACAGCAAACCGCAGACCTGGTTAGTCTGGGCCAGTGGGAGGCGGCCTGGAGGTGGAGAGTGTTTTATATTGCGCCTGAGCATTAGGGACCGAGTGCGTGAGGCTCTGAGATCGAATGGGCGGCGTTTTCCTTGAGCCCAGCTTTTCTGGGTTACTCCGCTGAGTGAGAGAGTGAACTTAGATTTCCAGCTAAGTCAGCCTGGGAGGTTGTGTTAGGAGCAGGCAGGTCTGACCTCCCCCTTTATCACCCGGATTGACAGATCTGACTCACGTGGTGACCGAGCTGGCCCGCTGACGCCCGTGGTGACAGTACCAGTGTGCTCGGTCGCTGGGAGTAGAGAGCGCTCTGGAGACCCTAGCGTGGCTCGTCTTCCTCCACTTTCTCACCGTGGGCTGTGGACTAGCAGCTGTAACTATCTCTACTCAGGGAAGGGGACACTGAGGCTCGGAGAGGCGCAGAGAGGGGGCAGAGGCCAAGCCAGACCCGCCAGTACCTCCCACTCTGAGTCCAAGGCGCCCGTGAAGCCAGAGCTTCGTGCCTGGGCGCTTTCGTCAGTCCGTGCTTACAGCGCGTCCTGACCGCGCTCAGCGTGAGGAGTTGGCGCGAGCACGTGGCACTGCTTAGCTCTTTCACACTCCCTTTGTCCCTCTTCGTCTCCTTCCCTCCATCTCTTGATCTTGGTCCGTTTTATGGAAGATCTGTCTCGGTGCTCTTTAAATTATTTGTATGTTGGGTTTCCCATGCAAGAGAGAGGAAGAGATATTTACCCTGTGGCTGCTTCATTTCACTGAGCTTCATGGCCACAGTGTGCATCCATGCCCTCACACTGACCCCTTTGTCCTTTATGGCAGAGCAGTGCTCCGCTCTGCAAATACCACACGGTCTTCATCCGTTCATGTGTTCATGGCTGGGCTGTTTCCAGGACGCACTTGTTAGGAGCTGTGCTGCATCACCAGGGTGTGCCTGGACTGAGGCAGTGCGACGCCTTATTCCCTGGGAAGATACTCGGAAGGGGAGTGGCTGGGTCCATCAGAATTTCTTCAGCCTGTTTATGGTAAAAATCCAGAGAAGCTTGGAGTGCAAGGAATAACCCCTAGCACTATCCCAGCAGCGGACTTCCTTCCCTACACATGTCCCCAGCGTGACTTCCCCCAGAAGCGCTCGGTGTGGCCCTGCCCGTGTGGCCACTTCCCCCATCCGCGTCTTCACTGTGACACGGTGCTCAGCCACTGGCGGATCTTCCATGGCCTTTGCCGTCCACTTCTGCTTTCCTTAATTCAGAGCACAGTGTGCCGTGATGATTCGGTACACGTGTGCTGCACGAGTGGAGGAACGTGGCTACATGTGGATTGTGTGTAGATGTAGACACTAGGCTCAAGTGTGCTGTGAGCTGGCCTGCTCATATATTCATTTATTTTTGCACAGCTGGAGGCCGAACCCAGGGCTCTCTCGCTGATCTGTCTCCCTGGCCCTTCTCAAATGAAGCAGCCACAGGATAAATGTCTCTTCATCTCTCTTGCATGGGAAACCCAACATGCAAATAATTTAAAGAGCACCGAGACAAATGACGGGAAACAGGGAGACAGATCTTTTGTAAAAGGGACAAAGATCGAGAGATGGAGGGAGGGGAGATGAGCTTTTTTCAAGTTGATATGGGCGTGTGAAATCACTGAGTTGCCCAGGCGGGGCTCTAATTTGTGACTATCCTGCCTCAGCCTCCTAAACTGCAGGGATTATGATTGGCACCACCATGCCTGGCTTGGGCTGACTTTTCTTTTTTTTTTTTATCTTTATTGGTACATTAAATATACACATCATGATTGCACTCCATAATGGGGATTTGTACCAGTATAAGACACAACTTAATGGGCTGACTTTTCAAGTAACATGTTTTCAGAAATTTTTGTGTTGCTGCCCTCCCTTCATAATGCATGTGCGTGCGGTAGACATTTTATTGGGCATCCCACACGTGGTAATTTCCTAACCATCCCTTTTTAGTGCAGAGTGTTGGATGTAATTGGTTCCAATATTTTGCTCTTATAAATAATGCCTATAGCAAACAGCTTCATCAGGAGAGTTTTATGTGCTTTTGGATTAGTCTATTAGTAAGTCCTTTTAAGTGGGGGGTCACTGAATTAGAATACAAGCATTCATAGGCACAGCATTGTCCAATGTGAATATATAATGTGAACCTGTGTAATTTTGGAAATCATTGTAGCCATATTTTAAAAAACCCCTAAAATTCATTTTAATAATATATTTTATTTAACCTGCTTGTCTAAAATATTACAACTTGAACATGTATTTGATATAAAATTATTGAGATATTTTTGCATTCTTCCTTTGTAGGGAGTACCCAGAATTTAGTACCTTTCACACGTGTGGTTCCTTTCAGTTCAGAGCAGCCTGGTGTCTGGTAAAAGCCCAGGGCATCTCCTTGGCCGGCACTGGCTTTTGAGATAAAGACATATCTATACATTTTCCCCTGATATTTGGAAATGGCCTTTGCTTTTTTAAAAACGCAGCCTTAACCTGCCTCACACTATCCTAACCTCTGGGGACCCGTATCTGCCAGCGCCCTCCTGCGGGTTCTTACTGGAAACTCCCCTGGGATTTTCCTCAGCAGGACTACTTTCCTGATGTCTAGTTAGTGTCAGGCATTTTGCTGGATCTTTCCCGACACTGACCTGAGCCAGACCAAGTCAAATGGCACCTTCGGGTGAGGGAGACACGTCTGTGATAGGCCTTGGATGGGGGTGCTTGTTAGAATAAAGTGGAAACACACACACAGCACATATGTGCACACATATACCAGGATATGATGAATCCACAAATGAGGGTTAAACAAAAGGCCGTGTGGTTGGGGGAGCTTCTTGGGGAAATATAATTACAGGCCGAGCCTAGAGGGCACAGTAGAACTTCAACGGGTCGAGGGGGAGGGCTCTGTGGCGACTGTCTTGTTATCCAGCCAGACTGCAAGTTAGAGGTGGCCACACTGTGGGGGCTGTTAGTTCTCCCCAGGGTACCCGGGGTTTGCAGAAGGGGCTGCTCGGGGAGTTTGCTGAGCCCAGTCATGGCACATGGCTGGTTGGCACCCAATGTCCCCACACACTGTGCCCTGACTCGAGGCCCAGATCTAGCCATCCTCTGCCCTGGTGTCCTGCCCAGGGGCAGACAGCTCTGGTCTTTCTTCATCAGTCAAAGCCCCCAAATGTGGCTAAATGGGGCCTGGTGCATGAGGGTGCCAGTCCCAGGTTCCTCGTAGCCGAGAAGTGGGTACACGCAACCGAAGGTGCTTCCTGGTCTGCAGGCCACTCCCAGGAGTTTGACAGTCATGTGCATTTCCCGGAGGTCACACCCCTTGTCCTGCATTCGGAGAGGTACTTGAGGCAACAGAATTGGAACCAGAGAGTCAGCAGAGTCTGGGGAACGTGCGTCCACACCTCGCAAGTCATTGCCTTCTGGAAGTCCCCCATCTATCCTGTGTCCAGGCCACTGTCATGGCCCTTGATCGATCCTTGATTCTTCCTAAGTGTAAGGAGTGGAGAGAAAGAAAATTTCCTGGTGCTGAAAGAAGAAAATTTGGGGAACAAAACGGAGAGTTTAGTTACCTTCACGCTCATCATGCTGAGCCAAACTCCGCGTGTTAGCGAAGGCCGGCTCTCATACATGCGCACATGCGTCATCACACCTGTCCTCACAGCACGACCTGCTGGTCGGCATTACTGTCTCCACCTTGTACATGTGCAGACTGGGCCAGTTGGGTAGCCTTGCCCGAGGTCGTGTGCCAAGGAGGAAGCAGTACAGATTGGGAGATCCTATAAAGTTCTGCTTTGCATTGCAAAGTTCTACTCATGTCCCTAAAATTCTTTGTTCATCATTTTCTGTAACCTTAACATCTCGCTCCACTCTCAGCATTATTGCAAACTAACAAGTGGGTGAATGAGCCGTAAGCATGAAGCGTCAGGCGGGTGTGCACAGCGCTGTCTGCACTCGCTGGATCCTGCCTGGGTGAAGATGTGCCCTCATCACAAAGGCTGCCGCCCTCTGGGAGCTCGGTCCCTGAGTGCCACCTCCACTATGTGACTACGTGAGTTTGCTGCCTGACATACCTTGCACGTCCGCAAGTGGAAATGAGGAGTAGACAGAAGTGAAAGGCCTGTGCCAACGGCCTGAGCTAGAGTCCCCAAATCCACCCATTCTCCCACATTCCTAGAAGAAATATCCAGGCAAAGAGTAAAGTATTTATCCAGTTCCCCAAAATCTTCCATCAACTTCACTTGTGTGGAACCATATTGAGATTTTTACACTGTATAGTGATATAATCATTATTTTTAAAAGTAAGAAAAGATAGAAACAAAGAGGAAAAATAGTTCATAACCCCCTTCCCAAGATAACTATTTGATATATTGATCTATTCACTTTTTCTAAGCATTTTCAGTGTACTTGAATTCACACTGATTTGAGAGAGATAATACTTGAAACTTCGACTCCACTGAGAAATACACTTTCTCATGAAGTCACAGGCTCTGCTGAACCCTCATTCTTAGTTAAATCTGACTGGTAAAGGCTCCTGTGCTGGCCGGGGGCAGGGACTGAAGTCACTGGGCTTCTGATTCCTCCTTTTAAGTTTAGTGGCCATAGAGGGTTTTATTGTCCACTTCTCATTTGTTCTCTGTGGGTCTGGTTTTTAGATAGCAGACTTTTTAGAGACAAAATCCTCCCGTTCTGTTCCCTTGGTACCCCTAGAATATTAAGTAATTTGCAAGAGAAACTGACAACCGCAGCATAAGTGTATGACACACACAAACACCCTCTAAACAGAGCCAGACAGTGAAACACGTTATCCTGCTCTGCAGGGCAGAGACTTCATCAGCCCTGCCAAGCACACGGTTCTAGAGAGCTCGCTGTGTGACGAGACAAAAACCAGCTAATCCTGAACCCGGCTTCCCTCTTTTCCTTACCTTTGGGGGACCTGCGTTAGAAGCACGGCCTCCATCTGCGAGCTTTCCTGGAGGCACCTGAGCTCTGCGAGGCTCCTGAGCACGTAGCGCTCCTCCCGGCTCTGCTGCCTGCAGAAGTCCTGGCTTCAGGGCCACCGTATAAGGGACATGGGCTCTGTCAGTAGCGGGTGCGGGTCTGTGTTCTGTGGCTCTGGTCTCAGTGCAGGGTCTTCCAAGGGCTCATAGAGGAGAAAGAGGACAGGTGGAACAGAAGGCAGTAGTTACCAGGGCTGGGAATAGGATGCTGTGAGCGGGCTCTCACGGGCTCCGAGTTTCAGTGTGGGATGGCAAAGTAGCTTCAGAGCTGGACAGTTGGGATGGGCACACAACATTGCCAGGGCATTTATACCACGAACTGTGAATATAACATAGTTAAGATGGTGAGTTTGTAGTCGATATATTTTCCTCAAAATATTATACACCTCTCTCAAAAAAGAACATTGCTGTCCTTACCCCCCATCAAGCCTGCCTCTCTTCCAAACCTGGGCAGTGGGTGGTTTGTGTCCTTTTCTGAGACTCCCGCGTGTGGAGTCTCTGGGGTGGCAGGTGGGCCCTTCTCAGGGTCTGGGGTCTGAGCAGGGCGCCCTAGTTCTGAGGGTGTTCACCGGCCAGCATCAGGGCCTGTCCGCGCCCCTGGTCCTGGTCCCTGTTGGGCTATCTCGTGTGATAGATGCACCGTCTCTCTCGGAGTCTTATGAAGGAGACGGATGACAAGTATTTCCCTCCCTGCTGTGCATCTGTTAACCGGATTCGAGACCAGTGTGCTGGGAGGTGGGTGACATTGCGCTCTGACCTCCTCCTGTCCAGCAAGGAGAGAGACTGGGCAGCAGAGGCTCCTTTCCAACACTGGCTCTGCATCAGTTAAAAACGGGGACCCAGCTGGTGTGTTTGTGAGATGCCAGCTGTGGCTCACCGGGCTCAGGCTCAGCAGGTACAGGGCTTTCTCCTGCCCACGGCGGCGGGAGGACACAGGATCTCTGTCCCTGAGGCCACATGATGAGAAACTGCGGTCATCCCAGAGAAGAGATGGGCCGGACAGTGGGGCAGCAAAGCTGGTGGTGAGCAGGACCGTGTCTGGCAGCTGTGTGTCGCTATGGTCCCTGCTTCTTCCCGCTGTGGTGACTGCAGGTGCTGCCTGTGTCCCATGGGTGTGGCAGGTGTGAAGCTGTTCCTCCGGCAGGTGCAGGTGTGTCTACCTCCGGGGAGGAGCGACTCCCAGGCTGCTAACCAGAGGGCCTGCGGAAGCAGCAGGAGGAAGACGGCTCCTTGGCCCAGAGCTGAGAAGAGAAAACAAGGCAGGGAAGCAGCCGGGTGGGTGTCTGCCTTTCATCTGGACCCTCCAGGTGACGTGTCTGGCGCCAGGGACTCTGCTGCTTCCAAGGACGGTGCGGCCCAAGCTATCCGGGGGCAGCACCTGGGGAGTCCCTCAGCGGCCTAAGCCAGCTCCCCGGAGCCGGGCCACGTGCCCCGGGAGCCGGCCTGCGACTCGCAAGCTGTTTAGAGAACGTTTATGCGAGATCTGGAGGTGCCGGCCAGCGAGAAATGCAAAATATAAACAAATTAAAGAGCAAAATGAAAATAGATGATACAAAACGGGGAGAGAGATCTTTTGCAAAGGAGGTGAGGACGGAGAAGGAGACATAAAAGAATCAAGACGTGTTCTGTGGATGCACCAGCTCCCCAGGAGGGAGGCAGTCGTTCTGGACTGCAAACATGGGCGAATAGTAATAGAAACGTAAAGACAGAGCTGCCCACCTGTGGGAGGCGCCCGAGCAACATGGTGCCCTTATACCATGTGTCATTGCTTCCCTGGCAAACGGGTAGGTGAGGGCAAGCGGGCGCCTCTCTGCAACCTCTGCTTCTTATGAAACCTGCAAACAGGAGCGACCTGTGGGACCCGCCGCCTCACTCCGGCCACGCTGTGTCCCCCGAAGACTCCAGGTCTGAAGCAGAACAGCGCAGGACTGGCACATCCTCATTTAAAAGTCGCAGAAAGAAGACACAATGTGGGCAGCTCTGTGTGTATACATGCAGGTACACATGTGTGTGCACACATCAGGGCATGTTGTTAACGTGTCACAGTGTTTTATAGATGACGACCTCTTTTGTGCGTGTGGGCAGCTGTCAGTACCGCGGTCACCGAATTCCCACTGGCAAACCTTGTTTCCGGGCAGGCCCAGCCTGCGGACTCTGCGCAGGGGAACCACTGCTGCCTGCCCAGGCCGCCTGTGTCAGGCCCTCCGGCTGCAGCCGCACACGCACAGCGGACAGCGGACACACAGGAACCCTCGCGGCGCTCCCCCGAAAGCCTGCTCCATGTGGACACTGTGTGGCATGAGTTCTGCCTGTGCCCCCCGCGCCCTGCCCTGGGCCCCAGCCTGAGAGGCCAGGAGCCTCAGTCTCAGGAGCAAGGAAGCAGGTGCCTGGGCAGAGCCCCAGCCCCCTGCCTTGGTTTTCAATCTTTCCCGGCCGGATGGGCTGGGCAGTGCCTCACGCGGGCCTACTGCGAAGCTTTTGTGCTTCATTTTCTTACAAGTCGGTTCCCATGTGGTGTTTGTTAGTCACAGCTAATTAGTAAGTCTTTGGCCAAGGCCCGGATATTGTCCCCTGGGCCCCTCCCCCTTCTCCCACCCCTTTTCCCCTTGTGCAGAACAAAAGCCATTGTGGGGCTGCAGAGGCTGGCTGCGGTCTGCAGGGCCGGAGGGTGGGGGAGCGGGCTCCCCGCTAGTGTTTCCCCTTTCTGGTTGAAACTGAACCTGGGAACGTTCTTCCGTGGACGCGGACACACTCCAGCTCAGCCGGGCAGGTGGCTGTCTCCCCACGGCATGGAAAGGCTCAGAGATTAGACGTGAGGGGGAAGGTCTGCAGGCGTCAGCGGGCGCAGGTCCCCTTCCCGCGCCGCCACGGCGTCCCGGCCCCAGCTTGCTTCCCCTACCGGCTCCTGCACGGACTTCCACGACCCCCAAGCAGTCTGGAAACCCATGAGTGAGTCTACACACTCACTCACGGCTCCGAGGGGGAGACAGCCTGAGCTGCTCCCTCTGAGGTCTGCGTGAGGCAGTGAGCTGAGCAGAGCGAGAGTGAACTCTCGTGGCTCTTTCTCCTCTGGGCTCTGGGCTGAGGTAGCTCTGAAAGGCACCACTGGTCCCTCACTGCACCGCTGTCTTGCAGAACATCTCTCCTGGAGGGTGCAGGGGGATGGAAGGCACCATGACACTTGCATTACGCTGGGCCACGTCACTCACACAGTCCCGTGGCATGCTGGGCTGTCACACGCTCAGCCCGTGGGGTTGTGGCAGCCCTGCTCCCTGGGGTGTGGCACCCACAGAAATGGGAGCTGGCCAGGGCTTCCAAGAGCGCTGTGTGATGCACTATGCAGACTGGGACCTGGGTGCCAATCTTGACTCCTAAGCAGTCTGAGAAGTACAGACAGACTGCAGTTGTTATCTGAGGAGAGTGACAGTCCATTGGGATGCTGGCAGGAATTAAGTTCCGTCCTCTGTGTGAAAGCTCAGGGCCTCCATCGACCTCCTTTCTCCGTAGCTAACCCCCGCCTGCCTCCAGAAATGGCATGTTTGCGTCGGAACAAAACTCATAAAAGACATTTTACAACTTCATCCTTAACTTGGAAGCTTCTGGATTTTGTCACAAGCTTGATGTTAACCAAGTGAAGTCTGTAGACAGTGTTTGCCTTCCTCATTCACTGAGCACTTAGAACACCGAGCATTTCCTGGGGAATGCGGCATGGGCTTCTAAGAGACCATTCTGAGGGAAGCTTGGAAAGTGGAAAAGACCAAGGCTTGCTTTTGCCGCTGGCAGCCTCTGGGGTGCCCGTCTTTGCCACCCGATGGCCTGGGTATGTGGGGACTCAGGCCGCACTTTATTTGCCTTCCAAATAAGGACCTCAGGCTCAGGAACTTGTTTTCGGGATTCAGGAAAACAGATGTTTTTGCTTATTTTTTCTTTCTCTCCTGCCAAAATGCTCCCTGAGTTTTCCCTGGGCTCTGAAGTTGTTTTTCTGTTGTGTTGTTCTAGCTCTGAGGCCTACTCTTGGGAGAGGGTCACTATGAAATGAAGATGGGTCAGCATCCCAAAACAGAAAAGCCCTATTTTAGACTCTGATGAGAGTGTCTGGGAACCGAAGGCAGGGAGCGCGAGAGCGGAGAGGGCCAGGCTGGTGTGGTGTGCTTGGCTGCAAAGGCTCCGCCGGCCTTCTCCATGTCCACGGTGCCAGCGATCCCGGCACGGGCGTTACGAAGCACTCGCTGTCCCAAGAAGAGGCCTGCTTCAAGCCCACCCATGGAGGCAGCCTACAGAAAGTGGCTCAGGTGCGGCCACCAGGCTGAGCAGAGACGGCCTCGGTGGCAGAAGCAGCCGCTGACCACCCCACCGGGACACTGCTGGGTTTCAGAACCCGAAGCTGATAGATTGTTTGGCTCTGAGCTCTCGATAGATGGCCCTGCAGAGCCTCGTGACTTAAGGTAGCTCTTTGGGGAGATGACTGGGTGAGGGGCGCTATACCTGTGGAGAGAACGTGCTGCTGGAGCTTCTGCGGGAGGTGGTCAGTGGCGCATGGTCAGGAGGGGTTTGTCTCTCTCCCAGCCCTGCCTCACTCTGCACCCTTCCGGCCACCATGGTGTGGATCCAGCTAACCATGGACCAGAACCACAAACCAAAATGAATCTCCGCTTCTTTGAGTTGCGGGTGTTGGTTACTGTGCCCCAGAGATGAAAGCATGACCCAGACAGAGGTTAAGAGGGTGGCTGTGGGAGTCAAACTGCCTGGGCTTTGGATAAGCTACGAGTTGTATTTATGGGGACTTCTATGTGTTCTTTTTATCCTTAAAGTAGAGAAAATAGTGCTCGTCTCAGAGGCTTTTGTGGGGTTTAAATGTGTTAACACAAACAAGACGATTGGAGCAGGACTTTAACCGAGAAGACCCCGTCCAAACTGTCACCACAGTTATTCCTGCTGTCCTTGGCAGAGGCTGTGTTCTCCCAGAACAGGGTGAGAGGCCCGGCCAGGGCGAGGAAGGACATCTGCACTTCTTGGTTTCTCTGTCTAGCCGGGGCCACACAGTATCTTCCTTCTGCAGCTTCCTCTCTCCACCTCCACAGGAGGGAGATGGGGATCTTGCCACGGCCATCTCCTGGCCCTGTCCTCTGTCGCCGCACCGACACTGCTGTGCCATTTCCGAGCCCCTTGTCTGGCTGACTGGTGGCTGTCTTGACTGAATGCTCCCTTGTCTGTGAGCTGGGACTTCGAAGGGAGGGGCCAGTGGCCCTGGGTTAACCAGAAAATCGACCAACGGGTCTTCTTAGAGCGTGCACGTAAACTGGAATTTTCCTGTAGGGAAAGAGTCAGTTTCAAAGGCTAGGGGTTGTTTTGAGGTACTTGGGAAGAGGACAATACAAGGAAGAGCTCTAACCTAACCTGATTTAGCCTACGGTATTTTTAGAGGAAAAAAGTCATCTCTGTAAATGGTGTATTTGTAAGTGAGACCTCCGAGTGGCCGGGAGCAGCGGTCAGCAGATGGAGCCTGCCCCTCCAGTCCTGCCGCGTGCACGGCCTCCACCCGGGGAACCACGGCGGGGCCTCTGTTCCTGGGAAGCCCTGGAGTCGCTGTCAGAGGAACGGAAGCCGGGGTGACCGGGATGCCCGGGTCTTCCCTCGTTGGAAGGAAGGCGGTTCCGACCCTTGCTGTCTGTTCTCTGTGAACCTTTCTGCTTTTTAGGCCCCTGTGTTTTCTCAGTAGTCTCAGAGCTTCTAAGTGGACAAAGGTCCCACCCGTGAGCCCTCTGTCCCTTGCTTGGGAGACGTCAGCGAGACTCCTTTTCGGGTGAAGAGTTTTCATAGTGACAGGAGGATGGAGAACCTCGGCCAGGAGAGGTTCTCCTGAAGGAAGGCGAGGTGAACCGCTGGAGGGCTGGAAGTGCTTGGGGGGGACGCAAAGCAATGTGGAGGTTTTGACAGAGACCCCCGGGAAGGTCTTCAGGGAAAGGCCGCTAAGGGGCAATCCAGAGGCTCCGCACTTGCTTTGTCCTGGGTTGTTTTGAGGCAGTGAATGCAAAGCACCCAGCCATCAGGCAGTGAGAAGGGAGAGCCAGGAGTGACTGGGGACAGTGCGGAGAGTCCCCAGTGCGTGGCCCCTGGCCTGACGGCCTGTGCTTTGTCTCCCCCAAGGACTCCGTGGTTTAACGGCTGGGGCTTTAACCTACCACGAGGCCAGTCCCTGCTGGACAAGTGGAACCTCGTTCCTGAAGGCATCGACATCCTCATGACACACGGACCTCCTCTAGGTAAGTGAAGCCGCGCCGTGCTCCATCCCGCGGTGAGACTTCTCCTTGAGCATAATGAACAATGCACCAGGAACATAATCATCTTCCTCCCACCACAAAAAAGTGAACACAAAAGGAAAAGTCAGTGCCTTTAAAGAACCCAGTAGATAATTAAACTCAGCAGTTCTCCCTGGCTTACAGGTATTCGTGAAATTAAATTTTTTGATTTAGTCGAGTCAGGAAAAAAAATCAAATGAATCCAGAGCACCGCAGTCGTTTGAGCTTGATAATTTATTTTAATAACTAGATTCACTTCAGAGTGAGGGGCTGGGGTGCCGAAGGAGGACCAGACCTTCCGGTCTCAAAGCTTCAGATGCAGGGAAATGATGGAAACTTTTCTGCCTTGTGCACGGAATGCTGGAACCTGGGGGTCTTTCCAGGTGGACGTTTGGGCTGATTATGTCAGGGCAGGGTCTTTGTTGTTTAAACTGCAGCACTCAGTGGAGACTAATGGTGAAAGCTCCTGAGAACACGCAGGGCAGGTTCAGGTTCCTGTGCGCTTTGCGTCTGCCCCACCGCCCTCTGTTACTGGGAGACTACGTGTGACCTCCAGGATTATCTGCTATTATTCATCAGCTTGTTATTGGTTGGGCTTAACCACAGCACCATGCTCAGCCAGGACCCAGCACCTGTGGTACCCACTGGGCCAGACCTTTCTTTAAAATGTACTCAGAAATTCATATATTTCACTCCTGGTAGGAGAAAATTTCCTTTTACATTATTAAAAATATATGTACCGTGAACCACCCTCGTTACAGCTTTCTGCGTGAGCACTCTGAGGAGTTCACCTAATTAGAGGTGGTTTGAGGAGCAAGCAGGTCACGTGACACAGATGGAAGTGACTTTCGCAGCTGTTCTTGGTTTGACGTTGGTACCCATGTCTTTCCTCCGCTGCCAGCCTGAAAGCCGAAAGCTCTAATGCTCATCCTTGAGTGCCATCGTCACCACTGTGGGCGCTTTCTCTTCTGAGCCACTCAGCACCGTGTCCGTTTCTCAACCAGGAAACTGCATGTCTGGAGGGAGGAACAAGGTGGAGGTCACTGTGTCACTTGTACGTGATGAGGGAGCAGCGCAGAGGAGCCATGCAGACAGAGATGCGCAGGCAGAGCCACCGTCCGTCCTCAGGGTTACGTGCACAGCCTGCACACCACCCCGCTCCTGCCTCTGGGGGTCTGTGTGACAGTGGCCTTTATCAAGTTGTAATCAGTTTCCCTATTTCAGCACCGTGGAGGCCCAGTAGATCTTCAAGTCCTTGCTAAACTCTTGCTGCTCACCCAGTGCCCCAGCGAGAGCCCCCTCCAGCGCCCACCCTTCTGCCTCCAGAGCGTCTAGTTCACTGCGCTGGTTTCCCTCATCTGTCATTAGGACCTGGACGCCTTCAGCACTGACAAGTTTACATGACTGAACTATTCTTTGGAATAACTGAACAAGACAGTAAATTGGCAGATCTTGTGAGGTCATTCACTGTGGCACAGAAGCAAGTGGCAGTCAGACTCCAGTTCTGAAGAACTCAGATGTCCCGGGAGCTCTTCCCAGGAAAGCTGTGTCCTTGTCCTTGTAGAAACCTTGGGGTGAGCCAGGCTTTGTGTCACAGAGGGACCCACAGCCAGAAGTTTCCAGCGGAAACGGCAGGCGAAGTTCCCATAGGAAGTTAACACACCCCCAGGGAGACCCGTGGAGGTTCTCTGGCAGGGTGGACGGCGGGGCACTGGCCTCAGTTTCTCCCCACTCTGCAGGAAGCCATGTTACGGTGGCACTTCGCCTTTATGGTTCAGCCAAATGGCTTCCCAGTGCATATGCAGTGGAGCCTTTTCCCTCCTTGAAGGAAAACACTGCCGTGAGGTAACGCTACGGATTTAGGGTTCCGTGCCCCTTATCAAGAAGTGTTGAAAATCCTGGTTGAATCTTTGCTAGGGCCTTTCCCTCCTCCAGAGTTCTTCCCAGCCTCCCTTGTCACTCGTAGGACCTCAGCTACTATCCTTAGGGGACACCAAGTACTCGTGTCTGCCATTGGCCGAACGAAGCAGAACGTTGTCCTTTTGGGCCTGGTCTGTTCTCAGCAGCAGAGCTTTAGCAGAAGTGTGGAATGGACGCCTGCAGATGGCGAGGGGCTCTGCTTCCCTCCCACCCGCCTCCCGTGCCCGGGTGCTGAGGTGCACGGATCTCACCGCAGACCATAATCGTCTGGAGAGCTGACTCTGGCCGTAATGGATGTCAGTTTTTATGGATTTTCTGCATTAAGCGTAATACTAAGTGGCTTTTACTTTAAAAGTAGTCAATTATCCCCCGCTTGCTGGATGCCACCATGAGGTCATAGTGTTGCTTATTGCTAGAGGGGGACTGGGGAGCACTCGGCGTCCAGTGTTGGCCTCCAGAAGCTGCCAGGCCTTGTGAGCCAGTGTCGCTACAGAGTGCAGTGTGCTGCAGCCACTTTACGGACAGTCCCTCCACGGTCCTCCTCTGAGCCACCCTCAAGGGGAACTACTGAAAGAAAGTGCAGGAAAGATACAATAAAGAGAGAAAGTGAATCCAGGGAGCAGGAGTTATTAGGGGGCTGCCAGGAATACCTGTGTCACTGAGTCCAGGGACAAGATGTGAAACCTGTGTTGAATAAATCAAATTCCTCATGGAAAAAAAATGTTAATTAACTGAAAGGGAAAAAAAAATGAAAACCAAAAAAAAAAAAAAATCAAGAATCTAAAGAAGACAAAGTGATGAGTGAAAAGTTTCTTAAAAGCCATTGAGTGCTTTAATGGCGAGGCTGGGATCACAGATAATGTAATAAACCTTCCGTGAGTTATAGCTTCCTGAAAGTCGCCGTGGAACACACCAGGAGGAGGGGAATCAACACTATCGATTGTGCTCTGCCCGTAGGTTTTCGAGACTGGGTACCCAAGGAGCTGCAGAGGGTGGGCTGCGTGGAGCTCCTCAACACCGTGCAGAGGCGGGTCCGGCCCAAGCTGCACGTGTTCGGCGGGATCCATGAAGGTAAGAGGAAGCCGAGGCTGGCGGTGTGCCACGTCCTGGCCCGACCCCTGCCACGGGGAGACAGCAGCTAGACGAGACTGGCCGCCCGCTGGTGTGCAAACTTGGGAGCAGTGAAACCTTTCATGAGACGAAATCTTAGGAGAAAAATCTGCAACTAAAGCTGATGTTGTTGGCCCCTACCTTTTCATTAGCGTGCCGAGCAGGAAGCATGCCGGCCTGCTGTCCCTCAAACCCCGACCCCCCAGGCTAGTCCTGGAATCTCAGGCTCTTGTGGAAATGTGTCACACTTGCTGGTACAGGGCAACACTGAGGGTCGTAGAGACAGATGTTGCTTTGACAGAGTTAAAAGAAATATCCCAGATCTTAGGAGCTATTTAAATTCACTCCAGTCCCTTCCTGCCTATAATACTGTTCCATGTGGAACACACAGACGCAGGAAGACACCTTTGGACGTGCCTGCAGACCGAGATACGTAGCAGCTGAGCAGATGCGGGAAGACATTTCAGGTAGACATTTCCTTCCAACCTCAGAAAACCATGGCAGGCTTCTCCGAAGTCATCAGTGCTAGTTCCCACTGAGACTGAACACAACAATAGCGCCTCATTTAAAAGAACTGCTCCAGGTACTATTCTCGGCCATTCGGGGTAAACTGAGATGAGGTTGCAGGAAGGTTCAGAGCTGTGGGCTTTGTCTCTGCCTTTTCAAACCAGAGGTATCCTGGCCTTTGTGCAGGTGGACACAGAGCTCCCCTTCAGCGAGCTTTGGTTTGCTGAGCCCTGTCTGGGCAGTGGGCACATTCACGGGGCGGTGCTGCGCGGCCCCCCACCCCGCGTTCTGCTGCTTTATGGATGGGTGATGAATGGGCAGTGGGAATGAGGTGTGTTTGGCCTTGGGTGTGATGAAGCCAAAGCACAGTTTTCTTTCAGAGTCCTTGAATCCAGTGGCTTCCTAGGCAGGTGTGTACTGAAGAGCATGTGGAACATCTACCCACCAGGGCCTGAGCAAAGCCAGCTGGCTCCAAGAGCAGCCAGCAGCTGGGTGGCAGGGAGGCAGTGCCCTGCCCGGGCTCCAGCCGTGCTGCCTGGAAAGGAAAGGGCTTTTTCATGGCCTGGCACAGGGTGGTAAGATGTGGGGGGCAGGGCTGGAGACCTGGGGCCTCATATCTAAACAGGGTTTCTGGGGGCCATTATCTTGAAAAGTGGTTTGGATTCCTGCAGGCCTCCTTGGAGTTTGCATTTCACCTTAAAAAAATTAAATCATTAATTAGCTTTCAACTAGACAGACGATTGGGAAATTCCACTGAAGAACCAAAATAATAAACTTGCTTAAAAGGGAGGAGATCGTATTCAAATAAACTCGTCTTGCTTTTATTCACTTAAGACAGCTGAAGAGGGCAGCAAGAGGGCAAATACCAGCCTTTTGATGGAGAGAGATAACAAGACTTTATGACCCCAGAACTAAACAGTGCACATTTTAAATACCTCCTTTCATTTCTTAAGAGATTTTTCCATTGACCCTCATTGAGCTCTCCACAGGCTTACTTGGAGAAATTTAACATGAGGAAAAATAAAAATAAAAAGAACCTTATCAGTGACGTCTGTAAGTCCTGGCAATTTTATTTCTTCGTGGCTATATTTTTATGTGGCATAAGAGCCTGATACCAATGGAAACTTACAAACAGACACAAAAGCTGAACCCAAATACGGGTACCCAGGACAAGGAGCACACTTCCGAGGGCCCTAAACATTTGCACATATTATAAAAGGCCAAGGAGCACAAAAATCAGGGAAACTTCCTCAGCCTCTTGCAGTAGGTCACAGCCGTCGGCACTACGCGTGGGGGCGTGTGCGCATGCCCAGGCCCAGGCCAGCCTGGGAGTCGGCCCTGCTTGGGCAGCGCTGCCCCTCACACAGACAGCTGGCGGTCTGTGCTTTTGGATAAAATGAAGCGAAACGTGAAAGCCCCGCAATTCAAGCTCCCATCATGTCCGGTTAACTTTTCTGGAGACAGTTCGGAGCCGACTGCCTAGACAAGGAGGCTGAGCGTGTCTCCCAGTTCCCTCCCCCACTGCCGCTGTGGTTTTGTGCCCCAGCTGCCCGACACCGTGTGAAGTTCAGTTGTGTTTGCGCCTGAGCAGCTGCCCTCCCTCCTCGGGGGCCTCAGAACTCAATAGTTACTACAGGGCTTTGAAATGAAAATGCTGCTAAAGGAAGAGAGGGAAACCTTCCCCAGGAAAGAGATCCCAACCTTCCCCTGACGAGTTTAATGCTTACAGAAGAAAGGAGAATCGCTCTTTGGGGAATGGAGAATCTGCCCCTTTAAAAAGAGTAGATTATGTGGCAACTCCTGAAAATGGTTGCATTGGGTGGGAGGCTCTCTGGGCTTCACCTCCCCACCCCCTCACCGCCCCCCACTGTCGTTTGTATCTGTCACCTACCGGTGACGCTGTCTCCTCACAGGCTATGGCATCATGACCGACGGCTACACCACGTACATCAACGCCTCCACGTGCACAGTCAGCTTCCAGCCGACCAACCCTCCGATTATCTTTGACCTTCCCAACGCGCAGGGCTCTTGAGCCTCCGACACCCAAGGCGGACGTGCAGGACGCTCCACGCGCTGCCATTTTTTCTCCACACAAACTTATCTTCTCTGACTCGTCTATTTCCACATCCTGTGAGTTTTTTTTGTACACTGTTGGAACGAACGAGAAGATGCTAGAGGTTGTGCTTCTTCCTCTTTTTTTCTCTTTTTAATGGGACCTCCATTTGAGACCAGAGGAGCACTGTAAATTTGTAAGATGACTTCTGTTTTCTCAAAGGCCACGCCATTGTAAATTGTTAGTGTTCGCCAAAGGACAGCCAAGCTTTCTTTTAAAAGGTGATAAAAGTCTTATTTTAATATGCTTTAAGCTGGAAGAAAAAGGAAAAAAAAGGAACAGGTAGGCAGTGTTTTTAAAACCACACCGATTTGCACAACTTTCGAGTGTTGTTTGTAGTATTTTCTTTTTAATGTGCCGTTGTTGTTGTCGTTTTCCTGGTAATGCCTCCTTTCGCAGCTCTGGCCCTGGTTGAGAGCAGCCTTCGCAGCCTCACGGCAGAAGTGGCTTGGGAAGTGTCCCCGCACGTGGCTCCGGGAAGGACTGTGTCGCCCTGAGGCCACGGCGACAGCCGCGTCTGCAGGACGGCGAGGCTGTCGAGCTCCATATCGCGGTTCACAAGGTCTCCTAGTCTGTTTGTTGCTTTTAAATTATTTTAGCTTTAAAAAGATGGAAATGGAATCTGTCCAGAGCAAGTGTTTCATGCAGGTTTTTAAAAAATGAGCGTGCAGACTCCTGTTCAACGTGGGTGTATATATATATAAGTATTTTTTGTGTATGATGACTAAGTTAGGAGTTTAATGTTGCCAAGAGCAGTATGAGGGAGCTGTGTAGAAGCACGTCAGAGTCCCGAAGAACTGCTATGTTTCCTCCCTACTCAAGGTCTGAAAGAGCTTGAGTCAAATCTAGCTACAGTGACAAGCGTGTATAGACATAACTGGATGCAATGCAAGCTAACGGAAATAAGGCTTAGTTGTCCTTTCTGTTTAATTGTCTTCTTACTTCCCTGTCCCCTCCCATTTTGCACTGTGTGTCGATGCAATCTTCGCTAGCACAAAATATTGTCGCTAATAGTCATTTTCGTTTTCCCATTGTAAATGCTGTTTGGGCTTTATTCTATTTTATGTTATCTTGAAATTTAGGAAAGCAGTTGTTTCTTTAAATTTATTGTGATATTCTATATCTAGCGGCCTTTATATGCAAATAAAATTGCAAGATTTTTAAATCTGTGCTGTTTGAAAGGCTGGCTGACTGCCGGATGTAGGTTTGCTCTGGGATGGGAAGGGACTGATTCCTATGTATTATTGCTAATCCCTTTTGGAAGAATCAGAGAGAGTTAATTTTTTTTAAATGTCCACCAAATGTTTTTACTCATCATTCCCAGGTGTGTGGCCTGGGCCCTCAGCATGCCCTTCCTGCCCATCTTGCCCTTGTGTGGTGCCTTAGGGCTTGGTGGGGGGGGCAGATTTCCTCCAGGGCCGTTGGAATGTCTGAGAGCAGAACACGTAGCCACGGCTGCGGGTGCCACGCCGCCTGCCTGCAGCGGGAGGAGGAGACACTGGAATGATCACCACCCGCTCTTGTGGCCCCGTGAATAGCCCGCGCCTGCTCTGCGTGTAACAGCCAGTGTTGTTCCCGTCTCTCTTCTCCCTCACTGCTTTCTCTTTTTTGTTTTTGCTTTTTAATGACGACTACCAGTAAAATGCTGTGGCAAGTGGAGTGGGAAGAGTTGCGCGTGTCTGTTATCCTCTCCGGGAGAGCTGTCGGGGGCAGGCCCTGTGGTCCCGAATTGGCACTGTGGCCCACTGGATTCCACTCTGACGACACCTCATGCATGGGTGCCCTCCCTGAAAGGGACACTTGACTTTAGCACCAGCAAAGAGAATGTTCTAGCCCAGAAGGGCAACTCACATTCACAGAGAAGCATCCGATCTGTCATGGATGGTTGTGTCCCGGAAGAGTCTCCTGGCTGGGCACTCAGGTCTGACCTGCAGGCAGACGCAGGCTTGACAACAGGAAGGGGCCACAACAGCTCAGATGCCTGAAGAGGTCCAGGAGGAAGCCACCTCCCTTCTTTGATCTCTGTGGGACAGGGAGTTGCTTCAAGCCCTGTCCAGGGGCTGGAACAGGAGGCAAGTCGCTGGAAGGAACGTCAGTATTACTGCGCTGTTACAGCAGGAGGAACCTCAAACTTCTTGAAAAGCAGGAAGTAGGTGGGTAGTTTCATGATAAGTGTGTGCACAGCCCTCCAGCCTCAGCACTTGCTGCAGCTGTTTCCCCTGTGGGGGGACAGGAGCAGCCTGCTTCGAAGTCTGGAGGGGAGACTGGCATGGGGCAGAGACGCCTGAAGTCAGCAGCTGCCTTTCCAATCACACAAATGCCATGGGGGGAAGGGCAGGATGACCATCCAAAGCCCAGCGCTTTCTCCACTGGGCCCTGTAACAAGGCAACATTGCAAAGAGCTCTTAGAAATTGGGCACTTTCTTTCCTTCTGCCGCCTGGCACTGTGCTGAGCATCTTTCACCATTGTGGTCTTCCGTGGTCACAAAGTCTGGGGAAGGCCACGTGTGCCCCACTTTAGACAGAGGGAAGTTGACTCCCTGCTCAGACTAACCAGCTTTCCTTAGGAACAAGGAAAGTTCAAAGCCCTGTCTATCTGCTTCCGTGGACCTGCCCTTCTCCTCACCGAGCTTTGTACTGGAAAAGCTAACCTCTTCCATGTGCTGATGGGAAATGTGTGGGGCCTGGGACACAGCTTGGCCTCAGGTGGGAGCCGGTCACAGTGCGCTGTCATGCAGCTTCGTGAGGGCATCGTGGCAGACCACATCTCCTCCCGGGCCTGGGGACCCACGCTGGGCTGCAGCAGTCAGCCAGATGCCCCACCTGCGGTTCACCTTCTCCACATGGTGGAGATGACGACAGAGCTGCGTCCCACGAGCTCATGGTAATGATGAGGATGGATTCCGGTTCATGTGTGGAGATCACCGCCTGGTGTCGAGCAGGCAGTGCCTGTGCTGCTTGCCAAGGTCACTGCTGTCTCCAGATGCCCTGGGCAGGGTTCCAGCCTTCTGACTCCTTCCTGGAGAGCCCCGGGTGGCTGTGGGTGTGAGCACGGTGTCCGCATGCGCCCTGGGGAGCCGTGATGGATCTCTCTGTAGAGGAACATGAAGAACTCATTTAAGGGCATTTAGGAGAAACAGATGCAGGAGCTGACTTACCTGGCCGAAGACTCCCTTGGAGGGTCCACCTAATCTCCGCACAGGGAGGGGTCCTGCCTTTCAGGTTCTGAAAATGGTCTCTTGGGTCTGATGCCTCTCAAAACATCTCTCCTCTCCAGAGCCCCGGCTCCATTTCACCCTCCCCCTTCAGCTCAGTTACTGCATTTCCCTGCATATTCCTCATAATCTCCTTTGTCTGTAAAAGCTAGTAGAGCCCCGCTGAAGTCCCTTGAAGAGGGGGTCCGTGTTCTCTGGTGGGTGCACAGGGTTAAACCTGTCTTCACTATCCCAAGTAAACATGCTGTGACCCGGGCCTTGAGGAAAGAGAAATGGAAGCTGGAGGATTGGGCATCTGTGGGTTGCACAGACAACGCTGGCTGTGCCCCCAAGTAGTGGCCCCACCTCACCTGGATGAGCTGCAACGTGTTCTCCAGATGCTATTTTTATTTCATGACTTATTCCCACCTTTCTAAAACTCTTGAGGTATATTTTGCTCCATTATTAACAGAAGTCACCTGAGGGCTGATGTAGAAATCTAGGCATGGACTGTGGCATCTGGAAAGACCCGGTCATGGGCAAGAAGGGGTGAAACCCTGGGAGATCAGGAATGGGAATGGGCTCCCAGCAGGCACCAGCCCGCGCTGGGCACCAGCTGTTAGTGCCCGGCTGCTCCTCTCCACTCCTGTGATTCAGGAGTGGGCTGGGGCAGCCAGCTCTCTCTTCTTCCGGAAGCTTGGACCTACTTTCCCTCCCTTCTCTGGATTTTCCCCTCACCATTCCTTGCTTATCCTGCTTTTTCATGAAGTAGAAACATACACCAGCCCTAGAGCTCCTGGAGGAGCCTGCTCTGTGCCGTGCTCTCAGGAAGCCCGGTGCTGGGGAGTCCAGCGAGGCTGTGGCACCACCACGGTCCCAGAGGGAGACCAGTGAAGAAGACCCACGCTGGCATCTGGCTGCTTCGGCTCAGCACAGACATGTTTCAGCCAGATGTTCAGCCACAGTCAAGTGGAGGAGGTCAGTGTGGCCAGACCGTGGGGCTCTGTGGTGAGAAGAAGCCACTGGCCTGCAAGGAGGACAGCGGGCCACACCTCTCCTCTCTCCCTCTTCCTCATGGCTTTGATATCCTGTGGGTGCCGGACCTGAAAGGCGGGGTGAGGAAGATCCTTCTTTGGAGGGGGACGTGTGGCACGGACGGTGCTGCGGCTTCACTCCTCAGACTGCCCTGCGCTCGGGGATTATTCCTGCCGTGCTTGATAACGTTCCTCCCTTTGGGACCTTGGAAGGAGGATTTTATGACACTGTCAGTCACAATTTCTTAAAGCAAAAAAATTTATTAAAAAATTAAAAGTCAACATGTGTCTCATTTTCTGTTAGCCACCTCCCCTCACAGAAGGAAGCCAGTTCCTTGAAATAGAAACCGAGCCCCTTAGACTCCTGGCTATCTTTAAACTACCTGACTGAACACATGATGTGGTAGGTCCGCCTTGCCTCCTTCTGTTTACTTCCCGGATTTGGGTTACCTGACAAGACAAGACTCCTAGGTGAAAGGCTCTTTCCTACAGCCTTGGTACCTGGGTAATGGAGAGAGAGAGACGGAGACGGAGGGTAGGAGAGAGAGAGAGAGGGAGGGAAGGAGGGAGGCAGAGAGGGAGGGAAGGAGGGAGGCAGAGAGGGAGGGAAGGAGGGAGGCAGAGAGAGAAATGGTCTACATTAGGAAGTGGCCACAGTTACACTAAAAGCACCAGCAGACTAAACACCAGCAGAAAGCTCCTCATTAGTCCGCTCGGTCTGGACGAAGCCAGGTCACCAGGCGGTGCCCCTGGTGCTCTCAGAGCCCGCTTGCCACGGGAAACGGCTGTGATTTCCTGGCCCACTTTGGCCTTCACCTTAGAGATGACCTTGGAAATAGGTCGAGTTTTCAGTGGAAGCTCCTGAAATAGCCGATGACCTGGATTCCCAGCGCTGCTTCCCTGCTTGGGCTCGTCAGCTTGGCCCTCACGCAGGGCAGCTCCAGTGCTCAGGCGGCGTCTGTCTGGTTCTCACAGGAGGACATGCTGCCTGGAAGCCCCCCCGGAAGGGGCCCCATTACCACCACAGCTCTCCCTTGGTGCTGCCAAAGCCGCCCACGCTGTCTTCCTCTGTGCCATATCTGATGGTGTCTGTCAGCCTGAGCTCTGCTGCAAAATGCCATGCCTTCTACATGTACAGCATCCAGGCCTAAAGAACGGATTTCCTAACAAACAAATCAATCTCTGGCAAAAAATAAATAAATAAATAAAAGGCAGCAGGTATAGAAGAAAAATAGGTAGAATTTCATTACAGGAATGGAATCAACAAAGCATTCACCCAACACCATGAGCCATGGACTCTGCTAATTGTAGGAACCAGTACTTTTATTGAAAGGGTTTTATATCTTGGTGGAGAAAGCAAAATACTGACACATGAAGGGAAGAAGAAATTTAAATGACCGCTTAAGAGAGCCATAAAGAAAATTGGAGCCTGTGAAACTCTTCTGATTAGCGAAGTGCATGTCCACAGTTACAGGAAGGCTCAGAGTGGGTCTGACCCCAGACATGTGCAGCTGGGTAAGAGTCTGTGAGTCCCAGGAAGCCTCCTTCCCAGAGGAGAGAAACCGGCACGGCCAGTGGCAATTGCGTGTGTGTCACGTAGCTGGTTTGTTTTCTTAATTTGCTCTGCGGAATGGCTTTCTCTAATGGCACGCCAGTGACAAACGCGCCCTAACGTCTCCATCCATCACCGGCAAGTGCTTCTGCACGCAGCAGAGGCCGACTTGTTTTCTGCAGTTCGGCACAGAAATGAGAGGAGTGATTTATCCAGGGCCAGCAGCGGCCCTTCTGTGGGATCTGACAGAGCCCCTGGAGAAGCGCTTCCCTGCACACCCAAGGCCTGGCGCTGCTCTAAACTAGCAGCGAGGGGGACTCTGGCCTCGGCACTGATCTCCTCCTTCCGAATGTCTCTGGAGGAGCTGGGCCAAGTGCCATGGAGGTCTGGAGCTCCTGGATTTGAGAGCTGTACTTCCTGTGGACTCACTTCCTGTCAGAGTTAGATGGTGGGTGTGGAAATCAGGGTCTCAGGCATGGTTGGTTGCTAAATCAATCACTGTAATCTGTTCCTTGGAAAACATGCAGGGTTAGGTTCTGTTTTGATCCTGCTATAGGATGAGGTGTGGAAGTGAGGTGGGACCCTGAGACAGCTCTTCCCAGGTGTCTTCAGTGGTCAGTGCTGTGTACCCGAGGGCAAGGGAGGGTCAGCTTTGCAGGTGAGTAACACCCGTCGTGTGTCCCTCCAGTGCCAGCCACCCTGCCTGCAGTGCATCCAGTCTGGAGTCAGGCCAGAGGGAGGTTGGAGCAAACCTTCACCACCATCCTCATTGCAGAGGTTGAGAACAGTGAGCCTGAGTGGAAATCAAGATCCTGCCCTGGTCTCTCTACACCCTGCCCTCTGAAACACAGCCCAGTCTTCTCTCGAGCATTAAGCACACTATGGCTCTTCTTTTCACAACTCTTGTCTTTCTTTAGTCTATAACATGCATAAGCAGAAAAATACTAGTAAATTCCTTTAAGAATATTTGATGATAAATGTGTCTTATTGGAAAAGCAAAGAATATAAAGTAGTTGGCCTGGAGGTCATGTAGTTTAAAGTGAGTGTCTCTAAGCCAGACTGACCAGCTCATGCTCAGTCTTGGCAGTTCAAATGTTAGCCCCTTTGCACATTACTGTTTGGAGAATGAGTCTCAGAAAGAGGTGACTGAGTGCATTCTCTAGTCCTCAAACAGCCAGCACTTTTTGGCTAATGTTAACACTGACAAGAGAATAGTGATGTTGGAACAGACATCAAGAAAACCAAGAATGGAATATATTTTCCACAGGTCATCCGTGAGCACCTTAAAATTTTAGAAAGCTGTACCTCAGCTCTTTCTGATACATCACTCAAAAAATTCTCCATAACTTATTATTGCAGTTAAAAACCTATGTTTAAGACTTTAACATTTATCTTATACAGGTCAGTTTCAAGTCAGTTTTCTTTGTAATTAGGGCGGTAGCAAAACATATGTGTGTGTGTGTGTGTGTGTGTGTGTGTGTGTGTATGTGTGTGTGTGTGTGCGTGCACATGTACCTTTTTAATTATAAGATCTGTTTAATATCTACATTTGTAAACACTTATTTTTCTGTCTGTTCTAGTTGAAAAGCATTTTGTGAAGGTTAGAATTTATGTCTGTAGTTGGTATCCACAACTTCAGCCCTTTCACTGGTATTTTACCCAGTTTATTTATTTAGCTTCTATATAAGGTCTTGACTTAAGATAAAATGTCCCTAATCTTTACCCATTGTCCACTTACATGTGAGAAAATATGTTAAACTGTTCATAAAATGATAAAATAATTCTCAAGATAAATGCAAGATTACTTTTGCAAAGACAAAAAAGAATACATTACAGTCTACCCATTGTAAATCCAGACAACGTTCCAGACACCAGAGTTTGATAAAAGACCAATTAAATGAATGGGAAGAAATGATTCCTGGAATAAGGAATTTAGGCCCCTTGTGATGGGGATCTAATTTCTGGAGGAAAGAAAAAAACATATAATTTTTCCTTACCTTTGTAATTCAGCAGCTCTTAGGCTAATAAATTAGAGTGAATGGTTTGTCTGAGATGTGGAGAAAATTGGATATAGTATGAAGAATTAGCAGCAGTGTTAATGAGGAAATGGTAATCTTGTATGTCCTGGGCTTAGAGTTAGTGTGCTTGATAATTAGGTCTTTATAAGATTGTTTATTTAAAAAGAATATTTGATTTTTTAATGTTTCCATCCCCTGCCAAGATCGAAGTGAACAGTCTCTGCTTTGTCATGTGTTTTGGAGTAAGATGGCTGGTGGCCTTGCTGTGGCAGGCTCAGGGGTGGAGTGTATCAGACCTGTGCATGTCACTGGTGGGATATCTTTTTTTAAAAAATTCAGGTCTTTATTGGGACATTATGAATAGACATCATCACTGCATCCAGCACTGAGAGTTTGTACCAGTATTTGACTCGACTTGATTCTCTTTTGTCCTCTCCCCCACCCACCCTGCACCCCCACACCCCTATATACATAAGCTTTGTTTCCTTTTTTATTACTATCACATTCTTTTTCCCTTCATTTTTACCCCTACACCATCTTTCCTTCTAAATCTTTTGTATTTCACAATATCTACTATATATACTAGAACTCATATATACCTTCATTTTTTCATACCGGAGAAGAGATATGATATTTACACATCTGTGCCTATTTATTTCGTTTATGAGGACGTCCTCAGGTACATCCATTTGCGTGTGAATGACTCAATCTCATTTTTAGTGGCAAAGTAATACTGCATACTAAAAGAACCACATCTTCTTTATCCAGTCTCCAGCTGATGGACATTTGGGTTGTTTCCAAGATGTAGCAATCACAAACTGAGCTGCTATAAACATGGGTGCACAAATGTCTTTTTAAGACATGTGAGAACAGTCCTCACATTTTGCACACACTTCCCAGATGTCTTAAATAAAAACACCGTTTGTAACTAACTGAAGTGAACCTGGACCCACACGGAGAAGTGGCCCTGAGCTGTTCCCCGGGCAGGTACCTCTCCGCAGTCTGTGTAGACCGAGTGTGCCCTCCGGCAGTGAGTTTGCACGCGGGTGCTTCCCTGGGGTTCTCTCTGCGACTAGTGAAAGCTTAAAACAGCTCTTTGGGTGGGGCCATATTTGATTACAAAGAATAAAAACTAACCAAGGAGAAATAACACAAAATGCTGGTGTAATAAGTGGCAAAATACTAATGAGTGTAAGGGAATGAACCAAAAATCTACAGGCTCCTCTTACCCTCATGTGGCCTTAGCATGAGAGATTTCTGCTCAGAACACCTGATCATCTGAATAGATTAGTAAAATTCACCAACTGACCTCTTTCCACTCAGTAATTGCTGCCCTCGGGTCATGTGACAGTCGTTGCACAGACAGGGCAGGTTGGGTGTAGTTCTGAGTCTCGTGTTAAGAACACTTTCTGGGGGTGAGCCCCACAGTGTGACTCACTATTCTGTTCTCACCTCAAAACGGTTTTGGTCGGGCCATCTTATACCTTCATCAATACGACCCGGGATTAGTTAAAATAATACTACTACATTGAAGTGCAACTCTTCCTGTTACAGAAGGGGAAAAGCTACAATCATTCACAGCCTTGATGTCCTGGTAAAATCATTGATAGTGTATTTATCACCAAGTATAATGTCTTAGTACTCTGTTTCCTACCATTGAGGAAAGAACTGGTCAGAGCTCAAGGAATACCCTGGTCATCTAACCATTGAAGTATCTCTTGCAAGATATTTGACCCTGTCCATGTTCACAACCCATCACGAATTAACTATTAGTTCTATCTTCAGCCAGTTTACAGGTGTGTGATTGAAGATGGGAACCTACAGTGATGACAATGGTGGTGCATAATTCACATTTTCAGTATCATATTTGAAACAGGATTTAAAGTCAGCAAGAAAGCGTGGTCCTGGACAGGACTCACTGCACACTAGCTGTGAGATACCGATCAAATTCCCTGGTCTCTTATAAGCTGGGTTCCCTCATTAAAATGAGAGCAGTAACAATTGATCCCATGGGTTGTCCGAAGAAGTCAGCAAGACAACAGAGGCAGAGCTTTGCATGGCACAGGCCAGGTGCCACCAAGTCAGTCACACATTTTTTATGAATTTCAGTGGCTCTTTTTCTGCTTTGAATTTGTCAACAGTCTGATCAAAACACTGCGGTTAGTGTTAATATTTAAGACAGAAAATCAGAGTTACTACATCTAAGATGAAGTGACTGAGATCTAATATTACAAGTCTAACCCATAACTGAGTCAAAGTTAAGGTAGCATAAATAGATTTTAAAATTTGTAAGAATTACAAAAACCTTACCACCTAAATCTTCTAGGTGAGAAAGTTGGTAGAGAAGAGGAGATACTTAAGCAAACAAATCAACAGAATCCAAAATAAAGAATAAGACAACATAATAAGAAAGAGTGGCTGGTGAGCACAGCCTAGAAATACAGGGAAAAAGGAGGAGAGGGCTTCCTTCGTGGCATTTAAAATATTCTCTTTTGAGGATTTTGCTTTTATCCTCACATTATTTGACCCATCAGTGAACAATACTGACTAGGCATTCACAGTGCCAAAAAGGCGTTTGATATTAGAATTTGCATACAGGGCCAGGGATTTAGCTCAATGGTTCCAGAGTCTGTCTTGCAAGCACAAGGTCCCGGGTTTGATCCCTGGTAACCACATACAACAATGCTGTTTGTGATGACTCACGCTCTCCAGCAATCAATACCACATACCACAGTGCTGGGCGTGTGGTATGGAGGAGGCAGGAGGATTGCTGTGAGTTCAAGGCCGAGCTTAGGGACAGTCTGAACTAGAAAGAGAGATCCTGTCTCAAAAAAAAAAAAAAAATTGCATACAAAGCAATTACAAGACAATTATAAGACAAATACAATTATTATAAATACAATTATAAGACAATATATAAATCTTAATATGACATTAACAGTATAGGTTAAAAAAATTTAAGGTGGAAGAACAGAAAAGAAACGTCAGATCAGGCATACTAATTATTTCATGTTTCTGTGGGGAGTGCAGAACACTACCTCACCGGTACGTCCCGGATGGGAGGCGTCAGAACACCATCTAAAGGTTTCTCATTCCCAAAGCGGATGCTCCAGTCTTCGAAGAAGAGATGGGAAAACTCCACTTGACTTTTCTGTACTTTTCTGTACTCTTGGAGTTCTGCTTTGCGTGTGTGTGCATTAACTATTCTAATTGTGAAACATAACTGGAACAGAGCATTCAAACCATGATTGAGGAGGGAATAGTTTGGTTCTGAACAGGAAGATCAAAATATTAGCAAAGAAAGAATGGAAGCTGGTCAGATAGGAAGATGTGCATGAGTTTTCAAGCAACCTGGGTTTTCCTTCAATACATTTGGTCTCGTTCTCTATCTTCTTGTTTTGTTGAGCTGAAATTAAAAATTAGAAGACAGAGATTCCAGCCCAGTTCTGCAGAGCAAACCACCAACCATGTGTAAGACCTAAATTTCTAACAACCATGTTCTACATATCTGTGCCTGACCATAAGACATAAGCAATGCAGAGGCTGAGAAATTTAAGAAAAATTGCAGATACATGAAGCCACCTGATAAGGGCTGGAATGGGGACATTGTCAGAGTCGGGATCCACTGCCCCTGAAGGTGCAGATCTGTGCAGCTGGGCAGCCCTAGGTCACACCGCAAGATTACATCGTCCATGAATGGATGATTTTGCTCTCTCCCTTCATAGGAAGTAAGAGGGTGGAGTTTCTCAAGTAGCTGCCAAGATTGGGGAGAGAAAAAGCCCAAAGCTGGAGAATGGGCCAGAGATCTAAAATCCGAGCCTTCTGGAATGTGTTGATCCTTAAGAAGTATGTATGTGTCTCCATGTGATAAATACCAGCTCCGCAGCCCATGAGCAAGTGGAAATTTAAGAACCAATGAGGTCAGAGACCAGAAAGTTTGTGACGATCTGTGGTTACAGTGCGGAGTGTTGGAGGATGGTGTAAGCTAGGGCCCCAGGCCTGTAAGTCCTGAGGCGATATTAATACCTCATGAGCACTGTGCACAACATACCTGAAAAGACTGATTGCAAGGGCCAGTGCCCTGGAAAGACAAGCAGGTAACTGGCATTGAATTAATGAGAAGAAGTTATATTAAATTAAAGACTTTAATCCTTGATTATTTATCTCCGTGGAGCCAGGGTGACAATCTACTGTTAGATTATTAGCTCAGCCCTGTGGTTTGAAGAGGCCGAACGGCTCCGTCTGTTCGATGTGTGGGGAGGAACACGGAGCCTCTGCACCCCGGGAACAGGGTCCCTAGAGAAGCCACAGGAGGGTCCTTTGGTTTGATGTAAAGGATGCTTTAAATGAAATCCAGCACGTCAGCTGTTCTTGGGCCTTCCCCACTCGTTGAGAACCCAGAAGGACTGACGCGACAGACCAAGGTGGAATAGGAAGGGTGTGCTCCTGGACATAGCCTGACGGGGCGAGCACTGACTGTCTTGTTCCGATGCACCCTGAAGCGCTCTGGTAAAATCTCTGCAGCTCAGTTCTCTTATCTCCAGATGAGGAAACGATGCCTACCCGAATGTTTTAGTTCAGGATTTAAGAATACTGTAAATCCTCCTGGTCCAATGCCAGTCACACAGACAGTGCTCAGTAAAAGCTTTTTGTCCTTCATTTTCTCAGTCTTCACTGGCACAGAGCAAGAATGCTTAGAAAATGGTTCCGGGAAAAGCTGGAGGACTCACAGTTGCTGTTTTTAACAATTTTGCTATACCGATGCATTGATCTAGTGTCGTGGTGTTGGTGAATGGACAGATACACAGGACAGTGGGACAGAAGGAAGACACAGTCCGGAAGTGGAGCTGCAAAAGTATGGCACTGATTTCTTGGAAAAGCGCAAATGTGATTTTTAAGGAGAAACTTGTCTTTTTAACAAACTTTAACCAAAACCACATTATTTATACAAAATTTAACTTAAAAGCATTCCATCAGTTTAAATGTCAAAAATACTTCCACAAATAATTGGGGAAAAATGTAGGAGAAAACATGAGAACCTAGAACGAGACCAAAAGTTCTTAAATATGGCCACAGAACACAACTCGTGAAAGAAAAAAATACGATGCTAGACTTTATTGAAATTAAAAACTTCTTATGTCAAAGACATGGTGTAGGAAAGTAAAAGACAAGGTATGAACAGGAAGAAATATTAGCAAATAAGCATTTTACCAAAGAGGTTGGATGGATGGCGAATAAATACAAGAAGAGATGTTAACACCATTGATCATCAGAGAAGAAGGCGATACTTTCAGGAATCATTTCTATAGCTTGTGATTATCAGAGAAATGCAAGTTAAAACTACAGTGAAATCACTCCCTTCCTATACAGTGGCTAAAAACCAAAAGTTAGGAAAAGCAATAAATGAGAATTAAACAACACCATGTGCAAATCAGCATGTGGAACAACTAGAATTCTCAGTTATCACTGATAGGAGTGAAAGACACGTCAACTGCTTGGAGAATCACCAGGACATCATTCCACTGAGATTAAACATGACATAAGACCCTAGAATCCCGGGACTCAGGTGATTCCACCAGGACATCATGGCACTGAGATTCAACGTGACTAAGACCCTGGAATCCTGGGACTAAGATGATTCCACCAGGACATCATGGCACTGAGATTCAGCGTGACTAAGACCCTGGAATCCCGGACTCATCTTGAAGGGCAGTTTGTTCATTTGTTAGCTACTCAACAGATTTTGCTGAGCACCTCCTACAGGCCCACCTTGTTTTCGGCACTGGAGATTAAGTACTTAAACTTCATTCTAGATGACTGTGGTGTGCCAGGTGGTATTCAGCTCAGGCTGCGGACCCACTTGCCTTCCTCCCTGGAAATGCCCACTCAGACACATGCGAAAGTGTGACTTACCCATTTTCTAGGCATCCTTCAACCAGTCAAGTTGACACTCAAAATCACCATGACAACCACTAGCTAACCTATCCCTATACAAAGACGAAACTCTCTTGCCACAAGTAGGAGGCAGAGCACTAAATCCGGAGGATAAAGCCGAAGTCACCATCAGAGGACCAGAGAGATGGTCAGGACGCAGGGGCAGGAGCTGGCTCATCCTGTGTCCAGGACGTGGCCTAGAGAAGCTGGTGTCCGAGGCGCAGGGCCTTGTGGGCTTGAGGAGAGGCACAGGATTTGCACTTAGGATGAGGGAGAAATGCAGACCAGGGTGATCTCCATATGGGCTGCCAGAGGGCGGGGAGGGACAGAGCACAGAGGAGGCCTAAGCCAATCCGGCTGCGCCACCTGGTGCTGACGGGAGACAGGGCTGACGGGATGGCAGGGGGGCGTGGACATGCTGTTCTTTCCTGCTGCTGGCTCCAGGCCAGCCTGAAGTTTATCTCAAAGAGAATCAAACCCTGCTTGCAGGAAGACTCCCTCCTCTGTTCTCTCCTTGCTCATGCCCTTTCTTGGGCTGCCACTCGCTGGGAAACCCAAGGGAACCTGTCCCCTTTAAGAGCCACCGACTGGGAGGGTCTGGCTTCCTGCCAGCTCGGAAAGTAGAGCAGGAGACATTTAAAGCCCTGTTTGAAAACTGTCATTTTTCCAGTGACCTTAGATGGGGTGATTAATCAAGGGGCAGTTCCGGAGAGAAGCTGTCTTCTCCACCCACTTAAATCTCCCAGGTGAAGCTGTATTTTCAGCTCTGGCTTATTTTTAGACAGAGCGTTGCTGTTGCTTAACCCTATGTTAAAGCAATTATTGTCTTTGAGGGTCACCCAGAGTTCAGGAGCACGGGAAACCTCACAGCCTTTGCTATTAATGGGGTAAGCGGCCTGTGCAGGGTCTTTTCTTTAAAGAGACAGGCTGGCAGGGATAGCCCACGGGCAAAACAGCCTGGCCGTCTGCAGAAAGAGAAGGCTTGTGCTTCCTTTGAGCAAAGGCCCTGAGTCAAGCAAACAAACACAAGCTGTTCATGTGAAGTCTGTTATTGTCATCTGACGCTGACCAAAGGGTGCTGAACTCACTTAGACTCTAGGCTGGCAAAGGTGCTGGGAAGGAAACCATTCTGCTCAAAAGCTCGCTTGCCGGCTGGTGCTCTGTGTAAGTTTCCCTTGTACACACCCTGGCCTTCCTCGGGGGTGCTGATGTACCGTCCTGCGTGTGCTCTGTCCATGTGGGCACTGAGACACAGGTAAGTAATTTGCTCATGACAGTCACTGGGTTAGAACTCAACTTGGTTTGACTACAAGACATGGGCCCTTTTCATCTCAGACCCTAAACCATATTAACTTTAAACCAAAGGGTGGATTCCCAGCGACGTGGGAGGGGGGGTTGTCTGTGTGTTTTAATGTTAGAGTGTGTTCATCCCAGGCCCTTCTTTCAGATTCTGCTTCTGCACCAATTAGAAAGTAGTGAGGACCCATATTTCAGACTTAACAAAGGCTAGGCGTTGAAGCCAAATGGCCCCATGCCACTGAAGACAGCCCACCATACACCCGACATTAAGAAGTGTAGGAGACATTCCATTGCACAGGGGAGGGCTGCTGCTCAGTGCATTCTAGCTGCTGTCGTGGGTGGGTGTATGTGGCAGAACAACATTTGAACCCAGGCTTTATGATGGACACCCACAGGCTAAGCCCTGTCTCATTCAGGGACTGTGGCTCCTAGAGATCTCCTAGAGATCCATGGAGATGTAGTAGAGTTGGACACCTGTCCCACATGTTCCCGGTGAGAGCACTGAACACTACTGACCTGTGGTCACTCCCAAACTGCAGGTGTGTGAGCCGTGCAAGGTGCAGGGCAGAGGGCTGCGCTAAGACCCATTTCTTAGCCCTTGTGTCGCAGGCACTCTTATGTCCCGGAGGAGCCCCTTTATCAAGGAGGCAGAAGCCACAGAGCCTGGGACTTGGAGCCTGCTGTTGCCTTCTTTGAAGGAGCTAGACATTCCCTCCCCCCCTCGCTGTGGATCCTGCAGCCCGTCCATGGCATGAGTTTGGGAATGAAGACCACAAACCCCTCTCATCACAAAGCCCAGGCCCTCTGCGTGAAAACTGCCATTTCAAATGCAGTTAGAGTCTGTTAGTTTTTCCCCAAGAATCTGGGCTGGATGTGTGAATTCATTTGACCAGTTCACTTCCACCTCCTTTGAAAGCTGCCCAAAGCCCATCACGAGGAAAACTTAGTCTATGGAAGGTGAGAGGTCCTGCGGAAGGGCAGCAAGAGGCCCGGTCAACAGCCGCCCTATTGACATCTGGGGAGGTGCTCGTCTCCACTCTGGAGCCCCGCTGACCTTCAGCCAAAGGCAGTTGTGTGCATGAGCTGAGGTAAAACAGAGCAACCTCAGAGCCAAGCCACAGAGTGGTCACCGTCACCAGCAGCTGTTCGAGGTCTCTGCATTTGGGGTGGGCAGCTTTGCCACAAGGCTGACCCAGCAGAGCTCCATGAAGGTCAGAACAGTGTCATGCTGTACCCTTTGTTGACACACTTCCAGAGCTGCCACAGTGTGATGGGGGGCAGGGATCCTTTCAGAGTCCTGCGTCCATTACCTGTAGCTCCTCCCAAGATGGGTGAACGGCTGAGGCTCCTTCAGCCTGGCGGCACCCCGATGTTTAGACTGGCAGTGTCTGGGATCTAGAGAAAATACTGATGAGGTCTTTTAATATGATTTGAAAGGAGAGCTGAGAATTTAAGTTATAAATATTTATTTGACTATCTGTGGAATGCAGTAAAATGCCAACTGGTTGTCCGCATTTGAACACTCACGAACAGAATGGAGCCTTATGCATGAATCAGGGATAAAGGAGATTTTCCCAAAAGGCAGGTGATTTGAAGCCCGTGAAGATGTTTAGTGGCTTCAAAGCATTTGCCTACAACATGGTATTTGGCCATTAAACTGTACTCGGATACCCCAAATTGTTGATGTGTCTTATTATGCTTTCTTCAGGGAGAAAATTGGTTGTGGGTTCCTAAAACTAAGTGAGCTCACTCTACCAAAGTCATCTTCTGATAAGACAAACATTCACCTGCCTCTTAGAAGCTCCCCGAACCAGAGACAAGTCAGCTCAATTCAGCAAAAAACATGGAGAAGTAGCAGTGTTCTAGGGAAGCAGAGGATTATGGGGGCACAGTGCATGATGGGATTGGTAAGTGAGGCCAGTCAGAGTTACTGAAATTTTTACTGGCTAATGAGAATTATTTTAACCTGAATTTCTGCTCATTAGCCTCACAACCATAGCCGTCCACTTGATGAAAATGTAGAAGCAGAACTGGCATGCTCACTTAGTGGGGCAGTCACAAAGAACTCCTGTTGCCATTAACCTCAGAGAACAGGGCTCTGTTCATATGAGGATCAGTCTCTCCTGCCTGAATGGAGCTCTCTGCCTGGTTCTGCAGGTAACCATGCAGTACTTCCCCCATTCTTTGGTCTGGAAACTTACCCAGCCTTAATTAAGTTTCCCCAAATCCACTCTAAGTGCCTATGGGGTCTGTTGGAGAAGAGGTCAGCTTTCCTTACTAGAGGACACTGGGTTCATGAACCAAAGTCATGAATCACTTCTCTAAGATGACTGCTTGGTAGACTGTGGACTGGACTGTTAAGAGCCAAGATTGTGCTTAATTTAATCTAACACAGTGAGTCCCCTGGAGAGGTGGTGATAAGTCATTTATGGGACTGGGGAAGCAATCAATACCCCACTGGAGAGGGGACCAAATAATTTAAATCATCTTTGTCAGAAGGATTGCAGGTGTCCTGTAAAGGTTATTCTGTGAGTGAAAGGTCATTCTCTGAGTCACTCTTACCAGAGAGGGAGCAGAGGAAGAAGAGCAGGAAGGGCTATCGTGAGTGGAATTTTTGTCCTAAGCGTAACCGTTGGGGAAAGTTGATTCACTACCCCTTGGTGCACACATTTGTTAAAGGCTACTGCAGTTTCGTGTCATGTGTAGCTCACCCTGGAGCAGGTGGAGTCCTGTGCGGCACCTTCTGCATATCTCACCCACCGTTTCCCAGCTCACTGATAGCAGCTGCCAAGTCCCGTCACACTGAGGAGCTCACTTTACACACGTGCTGGCGGTCACAGGTGCCTGCACGCAGGTGCCGTCAGGGTTCTAGGTCACGTCTGTGCCACGAAGAAGGTGGAACCAAGCATGCACTGTGTGTGCATACGACAGATCCCTGTTGCTGAGGAGCATCTCTACCTTGTAAAAAGCCGAAATGTTCACATAAACTCAACACGTAAGCTCTGCACAGGGGTCTAAAGTGTGGAATATGTCCCCTTCCACCAACTGCAGTGTCTCTTCGAGCACCCTTCTCGAAGGTGATTATTTGGGGCACGATTTATTTAAACACAACATCCAAGGCACTGTTCAGTAGCTCGCTGTGTTTTCACTCAACGATGCACCGCGGTGTCCTGAGACTGGGCAGGTCCGTCGGTCTCTGTTTCCATTTTGCACAGGATCCTATTTGACTGCACTTCGTCTTTCCTTTGTCTTTGTAAGTTTATCTTTGTCACTTTTGTACAGCTTTTGAGCGTCCACAAGTTACTAGGTATAAAAACATGAGTCAGAGCTGAACCGTGACCTCGGAGTGTCCCTAGTCTGCCGGAGGAGACAGTCGCAGGGGCTGCTGGGTGGTGACTGGACTCCCACACACGGCGTAGCCACGCTTCGGTTGTGAATAGGACTGCGAGGTGGAGGGACACCTGTCCTCCTCAGGGACACACAAGGCCCAAGAAGAGGAGGACAGGAGCTCCACACGGGCTGCAGGGAGACCACAGGGAGGCCACTGGGCCTCCTGACAAAGTCCCCTTGCTCCTTCCGTCCCACCTCCTCAAAATGGCCTCATGCATAGAGCAGAGAGCAAGCAGATGTTCCGGTGCGGAGTTTGCAAGCTTCTTTGAGACTAGCTGCCCCGGCTGCTCCCCTGGCCTCCCCGGGAGCCGAGCGGCGCCATGCACCTGCCCTGGCCCAGAGCTGAGCGGCACAGCAGGTGCCTGCAGCCTGCCGACAACCTCATATTTCAGTGGAGCGTCGCCACCAAAGCTTATTATCTAGGGCAATAAAGTTTGGGATTAGGGGGATTCGGGATGATTGTGTGCTTCTCCACAAAGCCTATCTTCTAATAGACCAGCTGCTTTATTAGGCCGCCGCCGCCCGCACTGGCCTCTCTGAGCATCCCCAGTCTCAGACAGCCGAGGGGGCCCTCGAAGGCAGTGCAGGCAGACAGCTGGGGTGCATACCACCCCAGTCTCCATCTGTGAGTGGGAAATAAGGATGGTTTCCAGCTGGGCACCTGGGCCCTCACCTCCCCCCACAAAGCTGCCCCTGCAGGTGTCCTTGGATCTGCCGTGGATGCTGTGTGGCCGCCTGGCCCTGCTGTTCTCGTCTCTAGACCTGGATGGGGCCGGGTCCGAGCTCCACTTGCTCTGAGGAGTCATGCTCAGCCCTGAGTGGGTGCGCAGGCCTGGGGGTGGTGGGAAGGGGCCGTGGGTAAACCTCTTCTTGCACACTAGGCTCTGCGAGAACTGTTCAGTACAACTAAGAGAAGGGGTGGGTTGTGCCACCCACACCAAACTCGGTGGGCCCTGCGTTTCTCCCCTAACTGGGGGGCTGCTTAACACGTGGGGTGGCAGGGATCACTCTCCCTCCCTCACCCAGGGCTGCTGATGCTTCCTGTCTGAGTAGCAGCATCTCCCTGGCCACACGTGGCTGGCAGCAGTGAGGCTGCTCTACTTCCTTCCCCTGGTGGGGCCTGTCTTATCCCCAGCTGGTTGACCTTCGAGGAGGAGATGCAGCCTGAGGACTGGAGCGTGTGTCAAAGACATGGTGAGGTTTCACGAGCAGAGCCTGGTGCACTCGATGAGCCGTGGCCTCTGCTTAGGGTTTTAGGAAGCCTGGGTCATGAGTTCTTCCAGACACTGTGATGTGTGCGGGGCTGCTGAAGGCAGAGCTCCTGCTCAAGTTGGCTTTGGTGCCATGTAGCCATGTAGCAAGGAAATGCTGGTCTTGGGGTGCTGAGCGACTAACTGCAGCGTGTGTTGAGTGTCCTCAGCCTGAACAATGAAAGCCGGAAAGCCTGCCACTTTTCGAGGGCCAGCATGATGCTGCAGGGGTCATGGGTGGTTGTCAAAACGCAGAGTCAGGTACATTGAAAAGCGAGTGATGTTCATGCTCTGCACACAGGGTGCAGATGGAGTGAGCTGCACACACTTGAGCCCCGTCCTCAGCACAGTTCCTTGGAGACAGGTAGGCATCTGCGTGCGTACGGTGTTCCCCAGTCCCAAAACAGGACGGCCTGATCCCGAGCACTCGGGGTGAGGGGCTGTGGGCCTGCACGGAAACAAAGGCAACTGATCCACACAGCAGGGCTCAGGTCCACTTCTGTCACTCCGGGACGAGTGGCGTGGATTCTGCCACACGCTGGGTGGAACGGCGGGGAGATCAGGAGCACGAGTGGGCCAAGTGCAGTGCCCCCCACTGGGCAGGTCCTCGCAGTCATGGCCGGCACGAGTGCACCATGCTAGTGCCATCCTGCAGCACGTTAGAGAGGTCTGTGGAGGAGTTTCCAGGAGGAAGCGTGGGCTGCAAAGCTGGCATCCGAGTCAGAAGTCTTTGCTGTGGACGAGTTTTAGGTGGTACTGAGTGCAGAGCACGAACCTCAGCTCATATTCCTTTAGAGGAGAGAAGAAGAAATGGAGGACACTGACTTTAAAAATAAAATTTCAAATTGTGATCATTATTATGAAGGACAAACCCAGTAACGAAATGGAGTAGACCAGGACGGTGAGGTGGTTGGGGCTAAAGGCCGATCCCCCAGGCAATTGCGTCCGTAGAGGCCTGTGTTATGAGGACAAGGCAGGAGGGTGCAGAAGAGTGCTTGGGCAAAGGGGGCAGGAAGTGCAGAGGCCCCACCGAGAGCAGCAGAGTTAGGCAGGCTGCAGGGACCTCAGTGCCAGCTTCTGCTTGTCCTGTGCCAGAGCTGAGCAGGCTCACTCTCACCTGAGAGTGCCCTTGCTGCCCACATGGCTCTGTGCTGTGCTCTGTGGAACAGCACTGTCATCACCGTCATCACAGCATCTGCGTCGGAAATGCTGCCCCGTGGAGACCCTGGGAGATCTGAGCCCCAGAAGCCCTGCACCAGGCGTCACCATGCTCTCTCTGGCCAGGCTCCCTCTCCCTGCACTGGCATGGCATGCAGAAACCACATCCTGTCACCCTTTCACTCAGCTACCCATTTGGCAACTGGGGTCCCTCGTTCAGGTCACAAAACTCTGCTCTGCTCTTACTTTAAAGGTTTGATTTTAATGAACTCACACAAGGCACCTGCTCCAGAAGGGAGGAAGTGAGTGTGTCTGACCCCAGATTCTGCAGAGCTGCTGGGAGTACCGGAGAGAGGCCCAGGCAGCTCTCCTGAGGTGCCTTGTGTGGGTCTCAGGAGAAGTACAGAGAATTACCAATCAAGCAAGGACTCTGCAGCCTCTTCTTTATTTTTTGAGACAGAGTCTCACTTTGTAGTTCAGGCTGGACCTGAGCTCAGCCTAGAACTCACAGCAATCCTCCTGCCTCTGCCTCCCAAGTGCTGGGATTACAGGGGGAAGCCGCCATGCCTGGCACTGTGGCATGTGGTACTGATTGCTGGTGGGTATGAGTATCCCATGCCTGACATTGCTGTATGTGGTTACCAGGGATCGAACCCAAGCCCTTGTGCTTGCAAGGCAGGTGCTGGAACCACTGAGCTAAATCCCCAGCCCTCTGCATGCTCTTCTAACTAGCAATGAAAACTTCCACAGCATACTTAACTTTAAGGACTAAATTTTCTTCTATCATAGGGGCCTAGGAGAGTACTTACTCTAAAAAAGAACTTCCCAAACTCAGTTAAGAATCGAGTACAGTTTTATCAAAGTCCTCCATATACACCAAAGTGCACAATGTCCAAGTCTTGTAGAACATTCTCCAAATAGTGCAAATAGGAGCAGGCTTCTTGTAACACTTGTTTTCTTATACTTTGCACACATCATTAACAAACTTAGCAGTGGTTCATGATCTCATCAGATGACATTTCAGAATTAGATTCAAAGTGGAAAACAACCGCCTGCACTAACCCTGGGGAGGAGATTTCGCGGTGTCTGAGACTGTGGCTCACAGCTGAGACGTCTACCACACAGCACGATAGACTCTCAGACAGATGTCCACTGAAATAAAAATGGCACCAAGTACTTTTCCTAAAGGGAGGGAACTCAAAGACTCAAACAGGATTAAATGAATGTCTAGGTTAGTTAGGGTAGGGATGAATCAACCAAGACACCTTCTTCCCCTAAACAGTGATGGTAAAATATACAGTGAACTAGCAAAGCCTGACACTCTGACGACCTTGCATCCTGACAAGGCAGGTGGATCATGATGCCAACTACTTAGGCGGACAGGTCTTTGGTGTAGTTCAATGTTAAATTCATTTAGGTTTCTAAAAATCTAACATGGCAGTTTTTCCAAAAATGATACAGTTTAGAATAAATGATGTATTATTTGTTTGCATGTAAATATATACTGACCAATACCGCACCTTCCAGGTAGGAAGGGCAGGGCACAGCCAGGGTCCTTGTCCCCAGAACCTCTTCATTCAGGCGTGACAGCCAGAAAGGTGCACAAAATCATGAATGTACACAAGAACACACAAGAAAGCCATCCTTGTGGCTGAGAACTCCCTCTCATTAATGCCACATCAATCTATCTGGGGACAATTAAGAAACTGACATACGCCTTAGAAGTTCAGTTCATTCTAAAAATATAAGGGCTGTCCTCCCAACGGTGACATTTGGAATTTACCTGGAGCCCAAAGTGCTCCTGAAGGAAGAAGCGGGGGAGGCAGAGGCGAAGGGCGAGGCACGCTGGGCTTCCGTGGGGCGCTGTGCGGGCCTTCTCTGCAGAGCATCCCTGGACCGGTGTCCGCCCGCTGGTGCCTCAGGGTTGCTTCTGCTCATGGAAATGCTGCTTCTTCCCTGGCAATGGCAGGCAGAGTAAGCAGGAAATTGCAAATCAGGTGTTCGGTTTACCTGCCACATAGTAAGCACTAGGTGTTTGAAAGTATCGCTGAGAGAGACGCAATTACATTCTGAGTTGAATTTTGAGGGAAATTGGTGTAATTGACCAAGGAAAATCCTGGAGGGTCAAGAATGACACAAGAATATAAACACGGGTGGTCTCATCCTTGATTCTAAATCATAGTTCCTCAAACGTGCTGAGTGCTGAGCTAATCATTGCTCCGAGCACTAATGTTCCGGGCCTCACGAGGGTACCACATCTTCTGTAATGCTAAGGAACCCTGAGTCCCCGCAGCTACATCTTAGACTAGCTCTGCACAGGATAAGCCCTGAGTTAGCAGCTCAGAGGGCAGTGGGAGGGCACTCCTGTCATGTTGGCATCGCCCGAAGTCCTCACAGAGGACTGACACGTGGGCCACAGTGTGTCCATCAACCTCTGCTCCCCCCACACCACACTGTCTACCTGTACCTCTCCCAAATCCCGGGCTGCAGCTTCCCCACACCTCCACCCTCCTCCCCATCTCGTCTCCTCACTTCGTCCTTCCTCTTGGGGGCAGCGTGAAGGGAAGACACTCAGGCTGGCTGCCCCAGGTGCCTTTCTGCAGTGTGAATGTCAGAGTGTTATTGGGGCTCAGGTGAGGATCAAGAGCCCATGTGCATAAAATGTGTGGAAGGAGCACAGGAAGCGCCCCATGGCCTCGTGGCTGTCATTCCTGTGAGACCGAGCTGCCCCATGCTGAGCAGACTGTCCGCCTAAGCAGAAGGAAGTCAGGCCGAGGCCTTGGTCCAAACTTGTTTATCAGTCTAGGTGTGACGGCCTTTGCCTTTGACATCTCACCTGCCTCAGCTATTGCAGCTCCGTGTCTGTCGCTGGCCTTGTGACCTCCACGGAGACGGCTTGCCTGTGTCCTCCTAGGGACCCCCCAGGCCTGTGGCTGCACGGCTCGTCCCCAGCCTGTGAGCGAGTTGCGAGCCCTCGCTGGAAACTCTCCGTGTGTCAGTGCAGATCTGCGCCGCGATGCTCTTCTCGTGGAGTGGCCGTCACGGGACCGCCCTGCTGTAGGCAGGAGGAGCATTCCCCCCAGACCTTCCTGCTCTGCGGCCTTGATCTAGGCTTCTCTTTTCCGCTTGTAGCTGAGGGCAAGATTCCAGCTCAGTGGAGTCTCAGACAGTGAACTGTTGCCTTCCATCTGTGTGCAGACGAGTCTTGCAGAAACTCCCATGTTTACTTCTGTGCTGCTCTCCTGTGAGCACGTCCTGCTAACAGGTCTTCACCCACGGCTGATGGGGGAGGCCCCCTTCCTCCCTGCCACACACACGCTTTTAAAAATGAAGCTTTAATTTTTGCCGGGCTTTATTGATACTGTCCAGCTCTGACAGCTCCAGTTCCTCTCCAAGGTGTGTTAGAAGGTGAGACGGACTCAACAGGAGCTTTGACTTTCACTGCTCAGCCGGACAGCAGAACTCATCAGTTATCCCAGCACTGACAGTCAGGTGAGGTAATTGGTGTTTGACAAGCACAGCTATTGCCCTATGTTGTTCTGGCAGCCGGCTCTGATATGAGGAACCTGTCAAGCTCTTCTTCCCAGGGCTCTGGGTCCAGTGAGGATGCTGTGAAATGTTCTCCTCGCTCTAGGCAGCCACTCGGTTCCCCCCTACATGGGGCTGCAGCAGCCCTGACCTCCGCACCTGTCACGCATCAGACCCTGAGGCAGTGTGAGGACACCATCACGGGCCCGGCATCCCTTCCCACAACACACGTGCCCCTCGCCACTCCCCTGGGTGGTGTCTGCTTGGCCAGGGAGGTGACTGGGGAAGGTCACAGAGGGCACAGGTCGTTAACACCTGTTGAGAAGGTGTTCTGAACACAGACCAACAAGTGCAGGTGACTTTTTAGCTCCGTGCTGCTGCAAGTTGTTCACAGTTCTAAAGCTTTCTCCAGCAATGACTTGGGCTGGTGATAAAAAGCCAGGTGCAGCAGGTGAACCTGCAGACTCTCGGTGTGACGTGTACAAGCCACAGCTTTGTCTGCGGCCGGTCGCTGCCTGTGCTGAGGGCGCCCTCGCCGCCTGGCAGCTCCTGTGCGCAGTGCTCTGAGCAGGGAAGCGCGGAGCCTGCAGAGTGCCCGGACTCTGGAAGAGGGGCGCAGTTCGTTACATCTGCGTTGCTCCTGGGGTTTTGCTGGGTGAAAAGGAAGAATCTAAGTACTGATCTCACGAGAACATGGTGAAGCTTGGTGTCAATGGCGCAGTGCTGCAGTCGTGGGTACAACTGGCCTGGGACGCGAATGCCGATCATGTGAGTGAAGAGCTCCACAGGTCTGCGATGGTCTGGGCTCTAGCAAGAAGTGCTGAGCAGTAAATGTAATCCACAGTCCATAAAATTAAGCCTGTGTAGAAATGCAGCTCAAGGACATTCAAAACAGTTAAGCAAGAGGAAAGCAAAAGTGATGCTCAGATACATTTTCCGGGTGGGGTGTGGGACACACGGGTGGAGGTGACCCTCGGAGAGGTTCACATCCAGGCAACTGCCTGGCCCTCCCGGGAGCTCAGCCCTTCCTCCGATGTGACCAGGCCTCTGGGGGCGTGCAGGGAGCCTCTCAGCTTCTCTGGAGAGGAGGAAAAGCACGAAGGGTGCCGGCAAGGGAGGCAGAGGCTCCCTGCATGATGAGAAATGCACGATGACGAGAAATCCATGATGAGGTGCAATAGCCGAGGCAGGTCAGATGTCGAAGGCAAAGGCCGTCACACCTACACTGCGGAGGCCCCTGCACTCCCCCAAGACGATCAGCGCACACCACAGCCTGTGCCTGTGACTGGGGAGGTTTCTCTAAATAAGCCCCCACTGTGTCAGAATCCCCTCTCCTTCCTCCGCGTGCCTCATCCGCGCCTAGTTCTAAATGTTAAACTATTCTTCAACTGACCTGGAGTCCATCCTCCTGCAGATGTACCACTAACTCCAGGGGGAGCCCTGGGTACGGCAGAGGAGCCTCGCCACCTCCAGGGAGCGGCGAAGCCTGGCCTCGGGACCAGGCAAAGCCCGCGATAGCAGAGACGAAGTCCACACAGTGCGAGAGTATCTCTTTAAAAATATGAAATGATTACTGCAAAGTGAATTTCAAAAGCAAACCATATTTCCAACAAGAAAAAAAATCACGATGGAGTGTACATTTTAAAAGCCAACAATCCAAACATCACAAAATCTAGAAAAGGCAGCCTAAGCATTTTATAGATTAATTGCTCAAGATGCCTCTGTTGGACTTTTTCATTCCTTACAAATTCTTGGATCTACTTTTTCATGGGACAATGATTTTGTGGTACTGTTTTCTAAGGAACGATTAGATGCTTCTGTATATTTTGTATCATCAAAATTTGTCTTTTTCTTTGTATCATCTAAGGAGATGCACTAGCTGCACTAGCTATCATAGGCGATACTAACGACGCGTTAGGACTGCTGTGAAATTTGGGAAAGCCTGTCTGGGCTTCCTTTCTACATGCGCTGGGAGGTGAGGAAGCACTTCCTGCAGACTCTTCTCGCCGGGCTTCTCTGCGCTGCCTGGCGGTCCGGAGCCACGGTGCGCGGGGTGCACACAGCCCCTGCTGTGGATCTTGTGACACAAGCCATGACGAGAATCAGCGAGCAGTAGAGAAATGTTCCGGGAGCCCGGCCCCCCGGGATGCTGGACACGCCTCACTGTGCCCTGGCGGGGGCCAGCCACACAGCTTCTCCACCACACTCGAAAGAGCTGCAGCCCCAGCTCGTGGCCTCCCTTCTGGGGCTGAAAACACCTGGGGCCGGCCAGTGTCGCCCAAAGCAGAGGCTGGTGAGGCTCGGGAGCAGGAGAGGGGAGATGCGGCTTCACCAGCCCACCCGTCCTGACACCATCTTTTGCAAGTCCTGTGAGCACCAGTGACTGGTCAGCCACTGTCCGGGTTTACAGACAGGCCTGGGCAAAGGTGGCCAGTGCCGCTAGACCCCCAGGATCTGCTCTGTCTGTGAGCTGTCCCAGGAAAACCATTTCCTGGGACATGGAGGCTCTGGGCCTGACCCAGGAACCCCTGAGGGAGGGAGCAGAGGGGCCAGCTGCTGAGCAAGTGGGCACTGCTGCAAGGTGGGTTGTTGGCAGCAGCCGTGGGTTGTTGCATGGCGCAGCACAAGGCATGCGCTTGCCAGCTTACTCCTCCAGGGCTGCAGAACTACCTTCGCACCAAAGTCGGCCCACCCCTCAGTCACCTGCTGGAGGGAGCGGAAGCAGGCATTGCACAGGTGATGCCAGACCCAGCCAGGGTCACTTGGGAGGGAAACGTGGGTGCTGGACACCCGGAGCCGCTGTTTTCCGAGTTGTGACACCGCGAGGAAGGACAGGGCACCCGGAAGCAAGACGGTGTGTTTCGACGACCAGCGGCAGCTGGCTGCTGCCCCCTCCCTGCTCACTCGGTGCTGCCCCGCAGTGTTTACTTACATATTTATTTAGTATTTACACATGAGTGTCTTCTATCTTCCCAGTTAGACCTCACATTTCTCATGGATACAATTGTGTCATATCCTTAAAAATATTTTACACCATCCACATTTTGCATACGCAGTATGTTGAATGGGAATCAAATGATATAATTAAGAGCCATTTGCATATATCTATTATTGACATATTTAAAAGCTTACCAACTGGAAAAGTCGATTCATATACTTTTCCTCCTCTCGCAGAGCTCGCTGCCCCCTTCTTGCTTTCTCTTTCTGCCTGCTCTCATCCACCTGTCTGTCATTTGTCCTTGCATTTCCACCAAGTTCAAGGCTTCAGAAACAGGAATGATGGGAACCCAGGCTATCCCAGCTCCTCCTTATTGAATCCATGCCCCAGAGTGAGGGACGTGCCATTCTGTGTTATAAGATGGCGCTTTAAGAGATGCCCAATGAGTCGGAGGAAATAATGAAATAAGAGAGTGAGTTTCACTCTTGCAAAACAGATGCTTTGCTTCTATTGCAAATATTTGGCAAATACTTCCTTCACTGTCCTGATGTAAAATTCTTAAATAGTACAACCTATAGTAAGTACATATAATAAAAAATAAATATAACACCCCTATCTAATTTGAGGAAGAAATACAAAGGAAAACAGCTTACAGCAAAATCCCTGGGGCCCCACTACATCAGAGGCTGCGGTGGTGTGACGTGAGCTCCCACGTCCCTGTCCCGCGGACGGAGCACAAGTGCACACGCAGCTGTGCAGTGTGAGCTCGAGGGGAGTGTGAGTACGGTGCTGCTGCTTCTGGTGGGTGACAGAAGCACTGTACAAAACGGAACCCGTGCTCCTCCTAAACACGCTTGCGCTCGCAGTTGTTGTGGTGGCTCTGAGCTGTGCAGAGCGACACAGGACTAGTCGCCCTCCAGGACGTCTGGAACTCTGCATCCTGACTTCTCCTGCCCAACACCAACTGAAGTCACTCAGTTTGGACGACACCTCCTCGGAGTTAACGCAGACCCCCGGGGTCAGGGATTACTTCCAACATGTTTGTCCCCACTTGAGATGCCAGTTACCAATGAGGTACCCAAGCTACCGGCATTCCTGCCTAACCAACTACAAACGTAACTAAGGGTTGCCACCCACTCCCTCGGCTGGACCACTCACTGGAACAGCTCAGAGAGGTCAGGCAGCGCAGGACTTGCCGGTGCAGATTCACCACTGAGCGCCACGCAGGAACTGCTTCCTGGAGGAGATGGCGCAGCACACGCACCTCCATGCATCCTTCCTCTGTGGGGCGTGCCAGCCGACTAGCGTGTCGCCCTGCTTTCCAGCCAGGGACTCCGCAGCCCGGAGTTCAGGGTCTCATGGAGCTTTCATTGCAAGGCCGTGATTGATTAAGCCATCCTGAGCCTGCCCTCGGGGTGAGTGAGGAAGGCCAGGCCCAGGGCTGCAGTCTGCTGGCAGTCCCGCCCAGGCACAGGGCAGGCGTCTGCTGACAGTCCTGCCCGCCGCTCCTGGAGTGGTCTTTCTTTTTTTTTTTTAAGGTTTTTTGAGACAGGGTCTCACTTTGTGGTTCAGGCTGGCCCTGAGCTCAGCCTCAAACTCACATCACAGCAATCCTCCTGCCTCTGCTTCCCGAGTGCTGGGATTACAGATGTGAGCCACCACGCCCGGCACTGGTATGTGGTATTGGTTGCCGCTGGGGTGAGTCTCCACACCCAGTATTGTTATGTGGTTACCGGGGATTGAACCCGGGTCCTTGCGCTTGCAAGACAGGCGCCGGAACCACTGAGCTATATCCCTGGCCCTGGAGTAGTCTTTCTGATGATCAACTGCACCCCGAAGCTGTCCAGCCCACCAGCTCACCGCATCGTTCACTGCACTGTCAGCCAAACACCAAAGTTTCTGAGCACTGAAGAAATTCCACGAGTTTTAGGAGCTCTGTGCAAGAACCTGGCCATAAAGACCAAATATTTGTCTCTATTATATAACATGACTTCATGAATGCTGCTATCTACCCTTTTTAATGGCAATAAAACAGCACCTCCAAAAATTTTCAAAATGTTGGTTGGAGGTGAGACCCAGTAAGACCCTCAGAAACAGTAAATCTGGGGGTGGTGACAGTGGAACCCGGACTGTCCAGAGCAATGCAGTCAGAGGCAGGTGCCCTTTTTCACCTCTCCCTCCCCCAGTTGCTTGTGACCTGAAAATCCGAGAGACTTCAGAAGCAGAAGCCCAGCTGGATGACCGTAACCGCCAACATGTGTGGGCTCAACTTGAGGTCCTTTGACTTCCTTATAGCTTTCAAGCCAGATGCACTCAGAGGAAACAAAGCTTCAAACTTTGAATTTTAATCTTCACCCAGGAAAACATCATGCAGCCCATCACGCTCCCGATAACAGGCAGGGGCAGGGACCCAGTCGAGCAGGAGGAGCGACACACGCCCCGCAGGGTGCGGTGGTGCCAGGGCCCTTGCTGGGTGGGGCTCATAAAACACACTTTCAGTTTATAACCTTTAACTTGCAGTGCTCTTCCGGAGGTGTAATCCCACCCCGAGACCAAGAGCTCCTGCTTTACTAAAGCACTGTCTTGGGTTAAGGCAGTGAGAAAAACATCAGTTAACTGGAAAAGATTCACATCCATGGCCTGGTGTGTATGTGCATGTGTGTGCACATGTGTGTGTGTGCATGTGTGATGTCTCCAAGACATCTGCACTCTATGAGGACACATCTACAGCTTACTGGTAGATGGGAACTTCATTATGTTCAAATCATTTAGAAGGAGCTGCCAAAGGATTCAGGATTCGTCTTAGTTATGTTTGCTTTGAATCAAAGGTGATGTCAGACTTGTGGAAAGCATCTGTTTAGTTTCACAGGGAGGCACAGAGGAGAAATGGGAGTGGGGACAGGACTTCCAGAGAGGCCTTCTGGTACTGGCCGGCGCAGCGCCTGTTGACGGTTCCTAGCCCTAAGGAAATGCATCATCCTCTAGGAATGAGCCACGGAGTGTAGCACTTGGGGCTGGTGAGACAGGTCTTTGGAAAGACACTGTGACGATAAATTGGGCCCGCTGACTTCTTTCTGGGACTCCTTTGATGCTCTCGTCCCCTAGCTCAGTGTGTGTGATGGATTTTTAACTCCCTCATTCTAGAACTTTTCTGAGTTCATCGGAGAACAGACACCTTAGAGTTTCAAACGGCAAAGGATTTCAGAGACAGAGGGCACTGATTTGGAC